>PVLC010010969.1:0-48645 GCA_004027655.1 Graphiurus murinus
TGCAATACCCATGAAATTACCAAGGTCACTCCTCACAGACATAGAAAAATCAGTCCTTAAATTCATTTGGAACAACAAAAAGCCTAGGATAGCCAAAGTAGTTCTTAGTAACAAGAACCATGCAGGAGGTATCACAATACCTGACTTCAATCTTTACTACAAAGCCACAGTAATAAAAACAGCATGGTATTGGCATAAATTCATCATTTTAATTAATAAATTGTTTTTAGAAAAATTTGAGGTTTACAGTAAAACTGAGCAAGAAGTAGAGTTCCTAGGAACCCCTTATGCTCCTCACTCATATAGCCTCCTCCACTATTGACCACACATTTGCTACAAATGATGAACCTACATCACCATCAGCTCAAAGTCCATAGAGGACATTAGCATTCACTGTTGGTATTGCACATTCTGAGTTTTGATTAATGTTTAATGAAATGTATCATCCATTGTAGTATTATACATAATAGTTTCACTGTCCTAAAAATCCTCTGTGTTCTGTCCTCCCCTCGTCCCCAACCCCTGACAATCACTGATCTTTTTATAGTCACCACAGATTTTTCTTTTCCAGAATATCATATAGCAGGAATCATACAGTTTGTAGCCCGTTGAGATTGGCTTCTTTCAGTTAGTAATATGCATTTAAGTTTCTTCCTGGCTTGGTAGTACATTTCATTTTAATGCTGAATAGTGTTCTGTTGTGTGGGTGCACCACAGTTTATTAATCTATTCATCTACTGAAGGACATCTCAGTTGTTTCCAACTTTTGGCAATGATGAGTAAAGTTGTTATAAATATCCATGTACAGGTTTTTGTGTAGCATAAGGTGTGTGTGTGTGTGTGTGTGTGTGCGCGTGTGTGCGTGTGTGTGTGTCTATGTTTCTGGGGATTGAACCCAGAGGCACTCTACCTCTGAGCTACACCCTCAGTCCTTGCTTTATTTTTTGTTTGGAAACAGGGTCTTGCTAGTTTCCTGAGTCTCACTAAGTTGCTGAGGTTGTCCTCAAACCTGCGATCCTCCTGTCTCAGCCTCCTAAGTACTGGAACTACAGGCATGTGCCACCATGCCCAGCTTAACATAAGTTTTTTATTCATTTTGGTAAATACCAAGGAGCGTGACTATTGGATCATATGGTAAGAAACTGCCAAACTCTGTGTGTGTGTGTGTGTGTGTGTGTGTGTGTGTGTGTGTGTGTGTGTTACTGGAGAAGGAACCCAAGGGTGCTCTACCACTGAGTTACACCCCAACCCCTATTTTATTTTTATTTTGTTTTTGTTTGTTTGTTGTTTTTGCAGTACTGGGGATTGAAACCAGGGGCATTCTACCTTCAAGCTACACCCCCAGCCCTATTTTTTATTCTTTATTTGGAAACAGGGTCTCACTAAGTTGCTGAGAGCTTTACTAAGTAGCTGAGGCTGGCCACAAACCTGCAATCCTCCTGTCTTATCCTTCCAAGTATAGGGATTACAAGGGTACACCACCATGCCCAGCTTTTATATTTTTTAAGGTTGAAAAGTATTCCATGATGTGGCTAGACCACATTGAATATATCTACTTATTTACTGGTGAACATCAGACTGACTCTGTCCTTTGGCTACAGGGAGAGATGCTGCTGTGAACATGGCTGTTTGAGTCCCTGCTTCCCATTCTTCTGGGGAAGTACCCACAAGTGAGATTGCTGGATCACATGGTAAGTCTATTTTTATTTTTTGAGGCAACCTCAATTTTTTTAACGGTACTGGGGATGGAACCCATGGGTATTCTACCTCCCAGCTATACCCCCAGCCCTATTTTTTATTCTTTATTTTGAAACAGAGTCTCACTAAGTTGTGGAGGGCCTCACTAAGTAGCTGGGGCCAGCTAAGTAGCTGTTTCAGCCTCACAAATACTGAGATTACAAGCATGCACCACCATACCTGGCTTTTATTTTTTTTTTTTTTGAAACAGGATCTCACTAAGTTGCTGAGGCTAGCCTTGAACCTGCCATCCTCCTGTTTCAGCTTCTTGAGTACTGGGATTACAGGTATTTGACACCACACCCAGCTCAAACTGTCTTCTAAAGTGGCTGTGCCACTTTATGTTCTCACCTGAAATAATTGGGTTCCTATTACTCTATGTCCTTGTCAGCATTTGTTGCTGTCAGCGACCTATATTTTGGTCAGTCTCACCAGCGTGTAGTATATCTCATTGCTGTTGTTTTAATAATGTACACTGTTGAACATCTTTTCACCCACTTACTTACCATCTGCATATTATTGTTGGTGAGGCACTTGTTCAAGTCATTTGCCTATTTTTGATTAAGTTCATTTCTTTATTGTCTCTTTAGAATTATTTGTATATTTTGGATAATAGTCTTTTATCAGATGTATCTTTTGCAAATATTTCCCGCAATCTGTAGCTTCTCTCTCCTACCCTCCTCTCCCCACCTCTTGTGTGTGTGTGTGTGTGTGTGTGTGTGTGAGTGTGTGTGTGTGTGTATGTGTGTGTGAATGGAGACTGAACCCAGGGGTGTTCTACCTGTGAGCTACACCACAGCCCTGTTTTATTTTTTATTTATTTATTTTTATTTTGGGGGAAGTACTAGGGATAGAACCTGGGGGCATTCTACCTCCGAGTTACAGCCCCAGCCCTATTTTTTTATTCTTTATTTTGAAACAGGGTCTCACTAAGTTGCGGAGGGCCTCACTAAGCAGCTGAGCCTGGCTGTGAACCCGGATCCTCCGGTTTCAGCCTCCCAAATGCTGGGATTACAAGTGTGCGCCACCACACTCGGCTATTTTTAATTTTTGAAACAGGATTGCTCTAATAACCAGGCGCTGCTGGCCTCAAACCCACAATCGTTTTTTCTCAGCCTCCCAAGTACTGGGATTACAGGCATGTACCATCATGCCCAGCGTCGTCTTCTTTTCTTAATATTATCTTTCACAGAGCATAAATTTTTAATTTTAGTAAAGTCTAGTGTATCAATTGTTTTTGTGTTGTATCTAAAGAGTCATCACCATACCTAAGGGCATTTAAGTTTTCTTCTATGTTATCTTCTAGAAGTTTTATAGTTTTGCATCTTACATTTAGGCCTATGATCCCATAGTTAATTACTATGAAAGATATGTCTTGAGGGTAGTAAATGTTAATCTTCTGACTTTATTCTTCTACAATATTATGGTGGCTCTTCTGTGTCGTATGTGTAGGGGATTGGTGTTACTGAGTATTGAACCCAAAGGCATTCTGCCTCTGAGTTACAACCCTAGTCCTATTTTATTTCTTGATTGGAAACAGGATCTCACTAAGTTGCAAAAGGCCTAAATTGCTGAGGCTGACTGTGAACCTATAATCCTCCTGTTTCAGCCTCCCAAGTACTCTTCTGTGTCTTTTGCCTTTCCATATAAACACACATTTTATTGATATCCACAAAGTGACTTGTAGGATTTTGATTGGGGGTAGCACTGGATCTCTGTATCGAATTGGCAGGAACTGACATCTTGACACTATTGAGTCCTCCTACTTTTGCAGGGTTATTTTTGTGTTTTAGATCATTGTCCTGTGCTATGGAGAGGAGCACATATAACCTGTAATATTCCGGTGCTGGCAACTGAGGCCTAGAATGTTGCTTTGAGTGGAGATACTATTAAAAAATACAGATTTCAGAAATACTAGGTTTCTTGTCAATCACTGGGTGATATGGTCTGGAAATGGTCTGCAAATTCAAGTTTTGGAAGCTTGTTCCCCAATACAGCCATGTTAGGAGGTGGAGCCAAATGTGTTGTAAGGATGAGTAAGCCAAAAATAAAAGTTAACAATGGCACTACTTATTTAAAAGTAGGAGAAAGATAGGCCAATTGTTATGGACAACAAACATGGAAGAAGAGGATACCAGTTCATTCAGACATTTGGACCCTCAGGAAAAACACAAACAAGAAATGTTGCATAATATCCATGTGTTATTATATTTCATACAGATTGTACTGTTATATAGTGAGCTTTGGACTTTGGGGGTCCTTAGTGTTTGCCCTGGGGAAGGTAGGGTTTTCCTTATTTCAGGCTGGCCTGTGCTGTCATTTATTTGATTTGGCCAGTTGAGATCACCATGATGGCCACTCTAGAGCACAAAATAACTGTAGGGCCTCCATGAAGGAATTTGACCTTGACATTTCTGGGGCAGACACAGGAGGCACAGGAATGGTGTTGGCCTGAGAGTGCTGCCTAGCTTGCTCTTGGGATTTTGAAGGAGGAATGGGTTTGGGGGGCAAAATTTCAGATGCTATCCACTTTAAATCAATGAAGTTTAGGCCTAGATTTGGACCAGCTAGGGTTTCCCTAACTTGTCCGGTGTTTCATGTAGATAATCACTATGTTGGAAACCTTGATCAGATCACGGAGTCATGAGGTTATGTCCATAACTACCTGGTGTCATCATGAGCTCCAGCCCTAGGCAATGATCTTAAATATGTACGAGGGTGGGAGGATGGATAGGGTGGTGGTGAACTGTTAGTATATGGTGTGAACTTTTGATTTTCAGTTCTCTTCTATAGTACTCCCTGAAAATTCCAGAAATACCAGGTTTCTTGCCAGTCACTGAGTGATATGGTTTGGAAATGATCCCCAAATTCAAGTTTTGGAAGCTTGTTCCCCAATACAGCCATGTTAAGAGGTGGAGCCTAATGAGAATTGATTGAATCATGAGGACAGATTCCCAGGAGAGGCAGCTTTCAACATTGGAGGAGGAAGAAGTTATCTTCCTTCTTTGTTTTCTCTTTGGGGAATTCTGTTAATGTTCTTTTCCTCATCATTTCAACTTTGTCTTTTTGCACATTCTGGGAAAGTTCCTCGGTGCCAACTTTAATTTAGTCACTAGATGTGGTGGCACTTGCATGTAATCCCAGTACTTGGGAGGCTACAACAGAAGGATTGACAGGTTTGAGGCCAGTCATAGCAACTTATCAAGACCCTGTTTCAAAATTTTAAAAATGGTTGGGAAGCCGGGCATGGTGGTGCATGCTTGTTATCCCAGTACTTGGGAGGCTGAGACCAGAGGATCCGAGTTCACGGCCAGCCTCAGCTACTTAGTGAGGCCCTCCACAACTTAATGAGACCCTGTCTCAAAATAAAGAAAAAAAAAGTAGGGCTGGGGGTGTGGCTCGGAGGTAGAATGCCCCTGAGTTCAATCTTCAGTAGTGAAAAAAATAAAAAGGGTTGGGGATGTAGCTCAGAGGTAGAATACCCCTGGGTTCAATGCCCAGTACCACAGAAGAAAGAGAGAGAGAGAGAGAGAGAGAGAGAGAGAGAGAGAGAGAGAGAGAAGGAATGGAGGAAAGAAATCTCTAATTTACCAATAGCCATTAGACCTTCTATTGAATTTTTTATTTTTGGCAAGACAGTTGAAAAACTTTAAGAACTCTCATTTAACTTTTGAATCAGCCTCTAGTATTCTCTAGGTTTACATAAATAGATCTTCCCCTGATTAACCTTGTTATCATGGGAGTGGGTTAGTATCAGGACGCTGGGTTAAAAAACTGAGTCTGGCCCTAGTGCTTGCTCTTTGACCTACACTCACTTTCCCTTCTGCTTTTCTATAAATGTAAAGACATGGCCTGAGGTCCTCAACAGGTGACCATGTCTTTGGACCTCCTATCCTCCAGAATCTGAGCAAAAAATAATCTCTTTATAAATGACATAGTCTTCTCACTTCCGCAGCACATATATTAAAATTAGAATGATGCAGAGAAGATTAGCATGGTCCCTGCACAAGGATGACATGCAAATTCATGAAGCGTTCCATATATCCATATATTTACAAACTCAAATGAACCTGACTGTGATGTTAAAATAATAATAATAAATTACATAATCTGAAATATTCTTTTATAGGAGCAGAAAATGAACTAAGGCACTGGGGAAGGCCTTCAATTTCTCGTTGTTTTATATATCAAGTCTCAAAAGGTGCTGTATTCACAGAACAGTATAGTTTTCTATACAACCACTCAATTCAGGGTCTTAGCAACTCTGTTCTCAACTTTTCTGTCTTGTACTTCTAAAGTCAACAGTGGTTGTTAGCAACTAAAGAAGGGATCTGGAGATAGAAATACATGCAGTAAATTTAGCCATCACACAATATAACCTTTTGATTTCTAAAAAGGGGAAATGAAGACAACTCCTATCCATTCAGATGCAGAGAAGCCTGTCTCCCAGGGTCCCCAGCTACACTGCTCCATCCACCTTGTCTTCCTCTTTTGTGCTCTCCAGTGGGTGAAAAGTTGTTGCCCAGCATTATAACTTGGGTGTATCCACTTTAAATCTGGTTAGAACATTTGGAAGGGCTGTGATCTGCCCACAGTTTGACAGTATATGCACGACATTCCTAGCATGGATTGGGAGAAGTCCCTTCTGTTTACCAGCATCCTGTGGAGAGAGCACTTCTCTAGCTGTCCAGGCTTGTGAGGGGCTACAAAAGGCCCACCCCAACACTTCTGAGCCTTCCCTCCCCGACCTCAGATGCCCTCCTATCCAAGGTCTGCTCCAAGTGCAGACACATGCCCCAAAGTCTAATCTCAGGCCACCTTGAGCCTGACAGTTAAAACTTCCCCTGCTGGTACCAATGAGGTCACTGTTTTTTACAAGTGTTTGAAATACTGAAAAGAGTCTCACATACTAAGTAGGTAACTTCCATTAAATGTTTGGAAGTGTTTGGCTAGTGTTGTGACCATTTAAAGATTTGGAGAAAGTTACTTTGTTAAATCCATAAGTGGGAAGGGAATATTCATTCAGGGGAATCTTAATCCTTTGTATGATTAATTATTATTATTACTAATTAGCTGCTTTCAAGTTCATAAGATTGATAAATAGGGTATTAAACAAAGCATAAATAACAGTGAATACAGATGGTCTCCAATTTAAGGATGGTTCAACCTTGCAAGGGTGCAAAAGCTATATGCATTTAGTGGAAACCATATTTCGAATTTTGAGTATGGATCTTTTCCTAGATTAGCAATACATGGCACAATCCTCTCTCCTGAAGCTGAGCAGCAGCAGCAGCAGCAGCAGCAGCAAGCCATTGCTCCCAGTCAGCCTTGTAGTCACAGCTGGGGGAACAGGGGTTAATAACCTGCAGTGTTGCTAAACTAGGATAGGTTCCATAGATTAAGTGCATTTTTTACTTAGGATACTTTCAACTTCTGGTAAGTTTATTGAAACATAACCCCATCGTAAATTAAGGAGCATCTGTACTTCTCTGTGTGCCTTTCTCCCTTTCCCTGAGCCATACACATAGCAAACCTCCAAAGGCATATAGGGCATGTTGGTCTTTAGCCAGTCTCTGACTCTGTTTATTCAGCATCCTGCCATGCACAGCCATTCCATCATTCCTGGATTTCCTGTGTACCACCATGTTAACAGACCACTCCAATGCCAAAATTTAGCTAGAATGCTATTAATTGAGAGCTGGTTAAGACTATTCCCAGAATCACTGACCTTCCCCCTGGGGTGCTCCCTAAAATATCCATGGCCCCATAAACTCTATCCATTATTGCTATCCTTTTATCCAGCTCACAAACCACTCATAGGGGTTGGGGGGCATAAAACAGCTTCTCCTTCATGTCTTCCTTCCATTCTTCGGTCACAGGAAGACTTCCAAGGTCTAAATCTCTATGCATAGTTCCCAGGCCCTCTCTTCATAGTCTGTAGATGGAATGGTATTGACAATTGCCTCTCCAAGCCTGCTAGTTCCTCTCTGACCATCTGACCTTTAAACAGACACACTGTGTATGAGGAGTTGTTGCTGACACCTAAAAAGTCAGCTTCAGTCCTGTATGAGTTTCCTGTGACTGCTGGAACTAATCATTCTATCACAATTCTGGAGGTCAAAAGTCCAAAATCAGTACCACTGGTTTAAATCAAGATGTCAGCAAGGCCCCATGACCTCTGGAGGCTTTAGGGGAGAATTCATTCTAGTCTCTTCCAGCCTTTTCAAATCTCTCTTCTCCTTCATATTGTGTGTGTATGTGTGCGCTCACACACACGTCTACTTGTGTGTATTTCCTCTGCCTTATTCTTTTTTTTTTTTTTTTTTTTTTTTTTGCGGTACTGGGGATTGAACTCAGGGACATTCTACCTCCAAGCTATACCCCCAGCCCTATTTTTTATTCTTTATTTTGAAACCGAGTCTCACTAAGTTGCGGAGGGCCTCACTAGGTAGCTGAGGCTGGCAGCAAACCCGGATCCTCTGGTCTCAGCCTCCCAAATGCTGGGATTACAAGCATGCGCCACCACACCCGGCTTTCCTCTGCCTTATTCTTACAAGGTCACTTGTGATTGGATTTAGGGCCAGATAATCCAGGATAATCTCTCTACTTCAAGATCCTTATCTGCGAATACCCTTTTCCCAAATAGGGTAATATTTACAGGTTCCAGGGATTCAGACCTGTTATATTCAGGGCCCTTATTTGGCCTAAAATAGGTCCCAATTTGTGTTTTTCTACCCATAGAGCAGCAGTGGACGCTACCAGACTGAAGTCTTCTCCACAGCCTCCCTTCCCTTGACAGCATCTTTTGGAAACTTCTCACAAATAATTGTGTAATAAACTCACACAATAAAACAAAGTCTTGGAGCTGGGTGTGGTGGCGCACGCTTGTAATCCCAGCATTCGGGAGGCTGAGACCAGAGGATCTGGGTTTGAGGCCAGCCTCAGTTACCTAGTGAGGCCCTCCGCAACTTAGTGAGACCCTGTTTCAAAATAAAGAATAAAAAATAGGGCTGGGGGTATAGCTCGGAGGTAGAATGCCCCTGAGTTCAATCCCCAGTACCGAAAAAAAAAAAAAAAGTCTTGGTTTTCTGGTGGAAAAATTGTTCTTGACCTTTATATACTTTCTCAATCAGGAAGCTGATCAGTCCTGGATCCAACTTAGAAGAAAGGGGTAGATTCTTACCATCCTGTACAAGAATAGGCTTAGGTTCTTCATATACTTCAGAGTGGCACACGTAAAGGCAAACAAGCTTGTCTCTTAGTATGGATGATATCATATGGCATAATTTCAATGTCATAGTATCATATTTTTGGCATAATTTATACAAGGGTGAGGATGGAAAGGAAAAGAAGAGATGAAGGGGACACAGAGTAACACCTTGCCATCTTCACCTCTGCATGTAAAATTATAATCATTATGATCGATACATACCAAACTGATAAAAGTACTTACCACTGTAGAGGAGAATGAGGTTCTGGAGAGGATGAGGGCACTTTTGCTTTTTACTAATTGTATCATTTAATTTTTACTATAATTTGAATACAGTTTGTTCCTTCTCAAACTCAAACTGAAATCTGCCATTGTGGCAGTGTTGGAAGGTAGGGCCTTTGTGAGGTGATGAGGCTGGTAAGAGGGATTAAGTCCTTTCTCAAGGAAGTAGGTGTGGTCTGAAAAGAGTGAGGCTGCCCCCTCATGTTTTGCCTCTTTAGCACATGCATATTTGTCCTTCCAGTTTCCACCATGTTATAAAGCAGTGCAAGGCACTCACTGGATGCAGCCACCCAACCTTGAACTTTCCAGCCTTCAAACCCATGAGCCTAAATAAACTTCTTGCCTTTATAAATGACCCAGTCTTTGATATTCTGTGATAGCAACAGAAAATGAGCTAAGACAATTTTGTAAACATTGTATTAATGATTGTCCAAGTAAAGAAGAGAAAGGAATATATTTGAACTTAGAATGATCTCTGTGGATTACCATTTGAGAGAGGAAACAAGACATTGAACAATCCTTAGGAAATGATCCCATTTAAGTAAGTTAAAAACCAAATTTTGTATGGATATATTTATATCTACAAGCATCAAAGAAATAGGCAGAATTATGGAAGGATGCTCACTGAGGAGTTCATAGTGTTCATCTCTGAGAAGGGAAGGGGACAGAGACAGGGGTCTAACTTTCACGATTTCTTCTCTATAGATCCATACTCTTTGAATTTCTTACCATAAAGATATGATCATACTTTACCATAAAGGATGATGGTTAGTTTTACATGTCAGCTCAGCTAACCTATAGTTCTCAGTTGTGTGCTCAAACATCTACTTAGATGTGGTCATGAACATACTTTTAAAATGTGATTAACATTTAAATCAGCTGACTTTGAGTAAAGCAATCATGCCCTTCCATACTGTGGGTGGTTCTCATCCAATTAGTTGAAAGCCCTAAGAGAAAAGATTGAGGTCCCATGAAGAGGAAAAAAGTCTGCCTCCAGATGGCCATTGAACTCAAGCTGCAACATGAATTCTTCCTTACTTCTCCAGACTGCCAGGATGCCCTGCAAAATCTAGAGTTGTCAGCTCCCAACCCACAATTACATGAACCAGTTCCTTAAAATGTCAATCTCTCTCTGTTCTCCTTCCCTCTCTCTTTCTCTCTCCTTCCTCCTTTCTCTCTGTCTTAATAGGTGATATATCTATCTCTCCCATTAGTTTTGTTTCTCTGGAGAGCCCTGATTAATACAAGGGGAATCAGCAATGAGACAGAAAAGAAGTCACTTCTCCATTCAGGTCTATCACTGTTTTGAAGGTATGCCCTGGAACTGGAGAGGCCTGGGTTGGAATTCTGCCTTCACCACTTGTAACTGTGTCATTGACCAATTAAAATAAGATTTGTAGATGTCTGTTTACTTGCCTATATAAATGAGGAAAATAATAGAAACAATCATTTGCATTACTGTGAAGACCTATACTGAATTCTGAAATTGTGTGTGGTAAGAGGCTAAGTAGCAAACAGAAGTCTCTGTAAAAGAGAGGAGTTTTTGCCTGTCTCCTGACCAGGAAGAGAAATAAAAGGCATTCATGTTGGAAAAGAGAGTAAAACTGTTTTTATTTGTAAGCAACATTTTCTGTGTATATAATCTGATCTAATCTACCAGAAAAGTTCCCCTAAATAATTGAGTTTAGTGAGGTTATAGGTTACAAGGAGGGAGGGATTAGAAAAGGGCACGAGAGCAACCTTTGGAGGGTGATGAATATGGTCACTATTTTGATTGTGCTGGTGATTTTATGGGTGTATATATCAATATTTATCAGATTGTAAAATTTAAATATGTGCATGTGAATTATAACTGAGTAAAGCTGTTTAAACAAAAAGAAACTGGGGGCAAAAGGAGGTGAAAAGAAAGGGCTGATTGGAAGAAACAGGGGAGTCAGTGTCTGGTTCCAAAGTGGTTGAAAAATGATCAGAGTGGGTATTTTGGGGTCAAAGAGTGGAATGCTTCAATCACTGGTTCTTTTTATTTTTATTGTTTGGTACTGGGGGTTGAACCCAGAGGCATTCAACCTCTAAGCTACACCCCCAGCCCTATTTTATTTTTATTTTGAGACAGGATCTTGCTAAGTTGCTGAGGCTGTCCTCAAACCTGCAATCCTTCTGTCTAGCCTCTCAAGTATTGGGATGACAGGCAAGTGCCACCATGCCCAGCTCACTAGTTCTTGAGCTAGGAGAGTTTTAGGAGATGAAAAAGCCTGCGATAGGGGATGACTGACTGGGAGTGGGTAGATAAGGTAGAGTTCACTTCTGTGCTGTGACCATTTCTAGCTTCAAGGCCCATTGCCTATTATGTTCCTTCGGCCTGAGCATGACCCCATGCACACATACTCAGTTTAGCTAACTCCTATTTATCCTCAGTCTCAACACTCATGTCCCTTCATCACGGATGCCTCATGGCACCCCACCCTCATCTGACTTAGGGTCCTCTCTAACACACTCTTGTAGTACCCACCCTTCCTAGGCATCTAACACAGTGATTACATATGCATTTGTGCAATTCTTTCAGCAACTCAAAGCTCTGTGAAAGCAGGAACCATGATGCTGACCATTGTATCCCTAGCTGTAGCACAAGTATGGCAGAATATAGCTGTTTGGTATGTATTGAATATGCAACAGGATAGTTAATGGAATGTTGCTGATTTTCATAGTATTTTAGCTCAATTCTAAGGATATGAGGGGCTGAGTCCCTGCACAATCTATGATCTCAAAGTAAACACTGCACGATGTTTATTATATAAAAGAGCCAAGGATGGCCTCTGTATGTTGGCCATAGGTTGTTTATTTTTTAATTGCAGACTGAGAACTCTTAGCTCAAAAGTCCACTGGTGCCAAACTCAAATTTTTACACATCCAGTTGTTTTTAAAATCGCCCAAAATTAGCAGATTTAGCATTTAGAGCCTGCTTATTTTGTGTAGCCCACACTTCACCCCACATCTCCTGGCCATTTGTAAGATAGAGACTTGCTGTTATAAGACCCCCAAGCTATTACTGCCCTTTGAACCCAGAGACTACCCAATGTGCTACCACATTTAGATCTGGAAGCTTCCTCTCTAATCCCTCTGTCTCCTAAGAGTTCCTTTGTCATCCTTTCTATGGGCCTCTAACCCACCCTTAAGAGCTTCTGAATGGTGTCTTGCTGTGAGGACTTTCTCTTTCGTGCAAACCTGCTCAAGGGGTGCCCAATAAACTGGCTTGTGTTACTACTTCCCCTTGTGGTCATATCTTTTTCCTCAATATGCCCCAAATTTCCTTGGACAAATTCTCTATAATGCTGACTTTACTAAAAGATAGAATAGCCAGTTCAGCAACCACCATCCCATCAGAGTCTTTTATGAGAATATTAAACATTTCAAAGATGATTTTAAAGGGAATCTGTAGGAGCAAGAAGTGCTTTGGTGTTTCTCATACCCTTTCCATGAGGAAGGAGCAGGAGGGGTTCTCACACCAAATCAAACATGTCAGTTTGGGTCCTCCAGAAGCCAAGAAGCAAAAGATATATTGAGAAATAGAAAGGAGAAAAGTCAGAAGAGAGGCAGGAAGAGTCTTCAGATCACAGTGCAGGTGGAAGAGGAAGAACAGAGAGTTGAAAGGAAGGGCTTCAGACTGTGATGCAGCTTTGAGGAGGTGTTAGCCAGTCCAACAGGGATTTCTGGTGTAAAGATAGCCCATAGAAGAGTCCCACATTGAGCAGAAATGTCCTTTAGTGCCCTGCTATGCTAAGCCATTAACTGGAAGCTACCAAATAGCATAGTCTCAGCTCAAATGCTGTATTGCACCCAGATGCTATCAGCTAACTGCATATCCTCTCTTAAAGTGACATCTAACAAGTACACTTTCATAGTTACCAAAGACTACCTCTTATGACATACAGATCAGGTACTCCATGTATGTTTGGAGAGCGGCTCCTCCTTTGTTCCTGTGGGCCTTTCTGAGGCCACTTGATGCACAGAACAGAGCAGTTATTCTAGGCATGATAAGTTGCCTCCCCAGGAACCAAAGAGGCTTACCAGGTGCATCAGTTCCTTCCTGTAGTGTGGGTCTCAAGATGCAGCAATTTGTCTTTTGCTTTGGAGGAGACATTCTAGCATGCCTCTTGACTACTGGATCTCTAAGAACCTCACTGAAGTGGCAGGTTCCTGGATCTTCATAGGGTTTATATCCCACTGTCTGGAGTGAGTGCGCTTTACCAAAGTGCTGGCTGCCTCTTACTCGTCCTGTTGAATGAGTATCATGACAGCAGTGTAATGGATCTGAGTGATGTTACCTTTGAACTGATTGCCAGCAACACACCTATCAGGTTCACCAACACATTAGCAGCAAGAGTCAACCACAAACTGGAAGCAGAAGAGTGTAATGGAAGGAGCACAGGTCCCAGATTTAAGAAGCCTGGCTCTGCAACTTGGGACCTGAGAAATCCTCTCCATTCTCTTCTTCCCAGTTTCTACAAATAAATAAGGAGGGGCTCCATGAAATCTGGAGCTAGGAAAAGTACAGCTCCACTGCTGTGCAGGATGTGGCCACCCCATTCTGCTCCTTGCGCCCGATAGCACTGCAACCCAGGTTTTCCGAGGGCCAGTGGTGGTTAGAGGGTCCTGCTGCACTCCCCGCAACCCACACTCTCTGCCCCTGGACAGCTCCAAAGAGCTCTGTGCAATGGCCAGCAGAGACCGACCGACGCTAGGGGCCCTGCCGTTCCTTGTGGGCGCTGCGCTCCCGGGGCCTCGGCCACCAAGGCCCACTGGCCGCTGCTCCCCACCACAACCCTGGGGAAGGGCCACCCCAGACCAGGGCCCTCGGGGCGGGGCCCAGAAGAGCGACGGGGCCCATTTGTGATCTTCGCGCGCCACCTCGCGGCCAGCTCGGGCACGCCTCAAGAGAAGCCCGGCTAAAACCCAGCTCGCCCGGAGCGGCCATTTCACCCAGTGTCAGGACGCACTTCCCGGCAGACAGCGTGACCAGAGCTGGCGGCTGCAGAAAATGGCGGCATACGCAGGCGCACTCACGATTGCCTCACGCTGTCCTAGGCGCTGACCGCTCTGGTGCACTCACGCTACGGCGCACGTACCCCAGCCGCACGCTCGCCAAAGCGCAGGCACGCCCCGATCCCTTAGGCTCCAGGCCAGTTCACGCACGCGCAGGTGCGCACGTTTTTGCTTCCTTAGTTTGCAAGCAAGCTGGGGGGCATCTCTAATCTACCTGCTCTGTTTTGTATCTTCTTCCTTAAGAGATCATGAGTGCTTTAGTAACATAATTCAGACATGGGATAAACATAAGAATAAACTAGGAAAGTACAACTGAAAATATATGTTGAAGATAGCAGGGCATGGTGGCACACGCCTGTAATCCCAGTACTTGGGAAGCTGAGACAGGATGATGGCAGGGTCGAGGCTAGACTTAGCAATTTAGGAAGAGCCTAATTCAAAATAAAATATTGCTGGGGGTGTAACTCGGTAGAGCGCCCCTGGGTTCAATCTCTCACACACACATATACATATGAATATACTTTTTAAAAAAATTATGCTGAAGCTTAAACATAGGCCTCCAGTCCTGCCTGGATTTTGGGGAGGCCTATAAGCCACTGAGCCTTGGTCATGATAACCTTTGCAGTTAATGGCACCACGGAGCCCCTAACAGACCATACTCTAAGAACCACTCTAGTGTCAGTACCCAGCCCACTCTTTTCCTTTCACCACCCTAATGCCCATAATAGAGATGAGACTTGGCCAGAATATCCAAGAACTTTATTGAAGAGACACATTTACTGAAACCACTGAAGAGAAGGGGATGATAGCACAGAAAGGGACTCCTCACAGCCGGCCACTAGAGGCCACAGTTCCCCCCCTACCCCCCAGGGCTCCTGAAGAGGTGCCTCATCCATCTTCCAAGCTGGGACCCTCCTGCCAAGTTCTCCATTCCTGAGGGCCCCAGATCTGCCTCTGCCCAGGACCATGGCCTCTGGCCGTGCCCACTCACTTAAAGAAACCCCTCCCGGGCTGGCCCACTGCAAGGTGGCTGTTGCCCTATGGCTGCACATGACAGTCACAGGACTCTGGAAAGCACAACAGGGAACACTCCCCACCAAGCCGAGGAAACTGAGTCACAAGTAACAACGGGGGTGGAACATCAGAGCACAGTCCCAGCCTTCCCCCTCCATCCCGGGTCCAGTTCTTTCTGCACCAGGTCAAGTCACAGTCACAGTTACAGTCATGGGGTGAATGTCAACTACACCCTCCTCGTTGCCGTGGTCGTCCATTCTTCCTACCTCTCCTGGGACTGGTCTCAGGGTGAGTCTTCAGGCAGGAGCTGCTCAGCTAAGAACACATACACAGAGACATATCTCCACAAGAAGAGCAAGCGGCAGGCAGGCAGGTGGTCTACATATAAACCGAGAAAGCAGAGGTTGGACTCACGACATTGGACAGGAGTGAGCAGGGCCCTGTCTGGCACGGATGGAAGCTCACAGCACGTGCCCGGGCCTGCAGGGGGCTGACCACGTCGACCAGAACCTCCATCCACCTGGGGTTGACACACCCACACCTCACAGGATTGCACAGGAACAATTTTGCTTGAGATGGATGACTAAGGGGCCTACAGACAAGGGTGTGCTTCCCAGGACAGGGAGCAGCCTGCCCCTGGGAATGGTGAGTGGAAGGGTGGGGGAAGACCCCACTGGAGAAGCCAGGCAGCTGGCACTGCTGACATGGCCACTTTCCATTAGGGTCTTCCAGTCCAGGGCAAGTAGCAGTCTTCAGGGGACCTCATCTAGGTCCTGGTTGCCACTCGGGGGTGCTGCCACACTGGCCGCCCTGGATGGCAGGGTTTGGGGCTGGGGTTCTGGGCAGTGCTGCCATGGGGAGGGGTGCCTCTCCCCACCCCATTTGGTGGCCCTGGCCTCCCTTTCCCCTCCCTCTATGGCTTTTGCCTGAGAGGAGAGGAGGCTCTGGGCCTTCTGAGCTCATTTGCCCTGGGAGGACTAGAGGTGGCTCATATCCCCAGGCTCATCCTCATTATCTGACTCCTACTGGATATCCTTGGGCCCTTCCACCTGGGCCTCCTCAGCCTCCTCCTCTTCTACCCGTGCAAGCCTCTCTGGGACCCAACCAGGCCCTCCTGGGCTAGCATCAGAAGCACGGAACATCTGGCTTGGGATGGGGGCCCCGGGGGCCTCAGCGGGTCTCACCCAGCCTAGGTCTGCAGGGGCAGAAGCATTTTCATTTTGCTGAAGAGCAGGGGAGGCCTCGGCCCCTCTAGTGGCAGTGGCTGCATTCGTGGCATCATCAGTATCAGGAGATGCCTCAGCAGCATGCTGAGGTTCAGCAACAACCTGGTGGGCATCTTCATTGACCGAGGAAGAGGACTGAGAGGTCTCCTGGACAGCAGGGACAGGCTTGGCAGCATCTCCATGGACACAGACAGCCTGGGTGGCAGCTGGGCCTCCACTGTGTGCTTGGGCTCCTTCCTCTGCTTTGGACTGCTCATTCCTAGCTCGGGCAGCTCCGTGGGCCTCAGTCTCCCAAACAAGTCTGAGTAGCCCAAGAAAGTCAGGAGGGTTCATCTCCAGCTGCATCCTCCTCAGGTCGTTCTCAAGCGTCAGGTTCTGCCGGGCCCCTATCAGCACCTGCCGGATTCGCACCTGGTCCATGATGGCTGGGTGGATGGCCACCTTCCCCAAGGCCACCTGCAGCAGGCCTTCCAGGCGAATCACAAAGGCAAACAGTGTCTCCTGGGGCTGCTGGGAGCAAGACAGGAACTTCAGGCACGCTGTCATCCGGGCATCCTTGTTCCCAAACACCTGCACCAGCTCGGCCAGGCAGTCCTGCGCAGGGGTGTCGGGATGTTCCTCCAGGAGCCCCCACAGGAGATCCAGCGCAGGGCCACACAGGCTCTCCACCAGCCTCCTCCTCCTCTCATCCTCTGATACATGGCGCCACAGGTACAGCATGTCGTTGGCATGATCCAGCCAGCTCTCAAAGGAATCTTCCCCACAGCCTGGTTCCTCCATCCCGGAAAAGGTTCGCAGTTCCTGATAGACCATGTTTTCCAGTATAGGCTGCAGGGCCTGGCTCCACTGCTGGGTCCAGGATCCTGCCTCATCTGTGCCCCCTGCCCCATCCAAGGCTCCCTCCTGGCCTCCAACTCCTCCCTCACCTGCAGCATCTGCCTCACCTGCAGCTCCTCCCTCACCTGTAGCTCCTCCCTCTTCTCCAGCTCCTACCTCACCTGCAGCTCCTCCCTCACCTGCAGCTCCTTCCTCACCCATAGCTGCTCCCTCACCTGCAGCTTCTCCCTCTTCTCCAGCTCCTTCCTCACCTGCAGCTCCTCCCTCACCTGCAGCTCCTGCCACTGCCTGCCCCTGAGGCTGTGCAGGGAAATTGGGTCTATCCTGTAACTCAGCATCAGGGCCTTCGGGCAAGAAGATCACAGTCCAGGGGCCCCCATTGCCCAGTATTTGCCGGGGGATCAGACTTCGGTTTAAACCACCAGGAAACTCCACTAAGGCTGCCAGGGTCCCGAGCTCCTTTCTGAAGACCTTGCCAAGCACTTGGTGCCTGCCCAGGGGCTGAAGGGCAGCCTGCACTGCCTCCTGGAACACATCTTCCTTGCAGTCCTCAGGGATGCCCAGGATGAGCAGAGAGCACTGGGCATTTGCACCCATCCACTGGCACCAGTCTTGCAGCATTGCCAGCGCCATCGCGGGGGATGTGGAGGGAGGGAGCATGATGGACCAAGTAAGAGCTGACGGCGGCAGTCTCTGTAGCAGTCTGTGAGTACAAAGGGAAGAAAGGGATGTTGGTGTCAGACAGCTCAGCCCCCTCCTGATAGCTAGACATTGGGAGACCAGTGACCATCCTCCCAGCAGTAGCCTAAAGCAGCTCCTTTTCCCAGTGTCTCAGCTGCCACCACTCTCCCAGCTCTGGTCCCCACTGCAGTGATCCAGAGCCCCTGACGGTAAGCCTCAAGTCCATGGTGAGAAAAATACCTTTCAACTTGGCAAACGCCCCCTGATTGAACCTTAATAGCTAAAACCCCTCCCAGTATCATCTGCAACCCCGCAGCTAAGAGCCCTCAGATCCTCTTTCCCAGAATCGGACTTAGAGCTTCCGCTCAGCACTTCTATCCTCACAAGCTGGAGACCCCTCCCACAATTCCCATAACCCGAGCCTGGGGTCCCCCCCCAAACACACACACAGTCAGAGCCTCCCCCCTCACACATCCGCCTGTACCTCTGCAGCGAGAGCAACCCCTGCAGCCCACAGCCCTCCCTACCCAGACTCCTGCAGCAGGAACGCCCCACCTCCCCTCTCTGCAGGCTTCCAACTGGAATCCTCTCCTGTGCCCACTGCTTGGCAGGGCGTCAATCTAGCCTCTTCCCAAGGCACTGGCAGTAACTCAGGGCCACCTGCTCACTTTGATTCTGCAGATGCTGTGGCTGACTCCAAGGAAATGCCTCCTTCAGGCTGCAGAGCTGATTCTGGAGGCTGCCTCAAAGCCCTGGAGCAGGAGGTCCAAGAACGCACCTCAGCGTGTCGTTCTGGGGCTGCAATGGGGAAGCAGGGTCTCCTGGAGTCTCTGTGTTAAGGCCACATGGGATTCTGACTTCTCCCAGGAGCCCCAGGTAGATGAGAGAGGAAGATTTCAGTGTCTCTGTGCAGGGCAAATGGCTGGACACACGGAGGTGCCAGTGTTGCCAGTAGTGACAGGATGTGCATGGTAAGAGCTTGACGTGGCAAGGTTTGGGACCTCCAGGAGCAACAGGCATATCCATTGGCTCTCCACCAACAGGATTTCTTAGTGGAAGTGCAGGGAAATGGGGTGGGGAAAGCTGGAAGAGAGAAAGCTCTTAGTTAGGGGCTGGAAATTGGGAGTTAGCAGACAGCCAAGTGCTATGACTCCAGACTAGGTTCCCAATGTCACTAGGCATTCACAAGCCTACCTCATCATTGAGGAAACTCTACAACAGACAGAGGCTGACTGTTCTGACTAAGGAGCCTAATCACAACTCCTTATGTTTCAATACCAGCCCTCATCATTTGGGAAGCCATTGCATCAGAGAGAGTATGGCTGTGACTCAGGCAAAGCTGGATTTACCTGGCAGCTGAGCAGTGGTTTTATGCAAATTACTGAAGATCTCAGTCTCTCATCTGTAAATGGGCAATGAGAACACCCTCCTCACAGGGTTATCATGGAGCTTGAACTTCCACTGGGCATAGTAAGTGACCACAGGGACACAGAAATAAAAGGCATGGTGAGGCCAGCCATGGTGTGGCTATCAAAGTCTGGTTTGCAGCCAGTTTAGTGGCCTCAAGTCTGAGCCCTGAGGAAAAAGAAACATGAGGGGCAGCATTGGAACTGTTTTGCCAAGGAAACAAAGATTGGCAAAGGTGACAGAGTGTGACTCTGTTTCTGCAGGTTTGGGTCAGGAGAGGCCAAGAGGCCTTTGGGGAACTCAATCTCTACTATTCGTAGGACTGGCTGTCCATCTTGCCAGCAGCTTTGAGAGTTTTTCAAGAGTATACCCTTGCTATAAAAATGAGCACTGGGGTGGCAGTAGCAGAGGCAGAGCACATCTGATATTCCAAGCACAGGACAGGTGAAGGGCTTGCGCATGAACTCTAGTGTTACATTAGTTTAATGTCCCTTCCCTGATTCTCCACCACTCACTGGATCCTGGATCAACATCATCCTTTTTTTGTGTGTGTGGTACTGGGGATTGAACCCTGGGGCATTCTACCTCTGAGCTATGAGCTACACCCTCAGTCCTATATTTTATTTTTGAGACAGGGTCTCAGCCTCCCAAGTACTAGAATTACAAGCGTGTGCCACCATGCCCGGCTCAACATCCTTTGTAATATGACTTCAAAGATGCTTCCATCACAGGCAGAGTCTATTTTCCCACCTCAGGAATCTAGGCCAGTATAGAGACTTGCTTTGAAAAATATGAGAAAATAAATATATTAAAATGTCTGACTTTTTTGTCCATCTGTGATTTTTTTGTTTTAGTTGTTTCAGTGGGACCAGTAGTTTGTCATCACCTACATCCTAACCAGAAGTCCGACAAAGCCTACTATAGACCCACAAAAAGGTTCTTCTTGCTCTTGAGATATTTAAAATGATTTCTCTCCTTTTTTGTTCCTTTTTGGTGCTAGGGGTTAAACCCAGGGCCTCACACATGCTAAGCACATGATTTACTACTGAGCTACAACCCTAGCTCAATAATACCTCTTTTAACACTAAAACTACTTAAAGTAGTAAGGGTATCCAATGTGTGTGATATTTTGGCACGAGAGGGAATATAATCCTGATAGAGTTACAATTTCCCCTAAGTCTTCCTTTTCCCACCCCAGCCCCTTTATTAACAATAGTATTGAATATTTGTTTTTATTTTGGGGGGGAGGCACTGGGGGTTGAACCAGGGGCATTCTACCTCTGAGCTACACCTCCCACCCTTTTATTTTGAAACAGGGTCTTGCTAGGTTGTTAAGAGTCTTGCTAAATTACTGGGGCTGTCCTTGAACCTGTAATCCTTCTGTCTCAGCCTTCCAAGCATTGGAATTACAGAGGTGCACCACCATGCCCAGCAACCCCCAGCACTTTTTATTTTATTTTATTTATTTGTTGGTTTATTTATTTATTTATTTGTTGGTTTATTTATTTATTTATTTGTTGGTTTATTTATTTATTTATTTATTTATTTATTTATTTATTGTGGTACCGGAGATTGAACCTAGGGGCATTCTACCTCCGAGCTACACCCCCAGCCCTATTTTTTATTTTTTATTTTTGAAACAGAGTCTCATTAAGTTGTGGAGTGCCTCACTAAGGAGCTGAGGCTGGCTGCGAACTTGCCATCCTCCTGTCTCAGCCTCCCAAGTACTGGGATTACAAGTGTGCGCCACCACACCTGGCCTTCCAGCACTTTTTATTTTTATTTTGAAACAAGGTCTCACTGAATTGCTGAGGCTGGCCTCAAATCAATAATCCTCCTATCTCAGACTCCCCAGTACTGGGATTACAGGTGTGTGCCACCATGCCCAGCTTCCCTTACCTTTAGAACCAGGTCTCTGCTATCCCTTGCTTGTCCACATGTAATCATGGCTGTCATACTGCCACAGAGTACTAGCCATAAGGTGTGGGAGTGCCATGAAAGTAAGCTGTGGGCATTGCCATGGAAAGCACAACGTGGAGGGCAGGAGCATGGCAATTGCCCATGAAGAACCCAGGTAGGCATGTGTTAGGACACATGAATCTGGGATTCAGGGGAAAAGGTAAGGACCCATCTAGTCTTAGGCATCATCATAACATACCTTGCAATAGGGCTAGAGGTGCCTAAGATATTCAGTGGTGATCTGGGCTGTTGTAGTTCAGATCTGGAATGTCCCCCAAAGGCTCATTGTTATAGTTAGATATAAAATGTCCCCTAAAGAACTCATTTATTAATATTTGGAGCTGATGTAATTGAGTCATGGGGGTTGCAATCCCAGAATCTACCTGGATGGTACCCGGTAGGCTGGTAGCATGGTGTGGCAGGAGGAGGTGGTCTCTGGGGATGCAGCCTTGGAGATTATATATTTGATCCCTCCTCCCCAACTCTCTTTATTGCTTCCAGCCTCCGTGATGTGAGGAGCAGAGCCCACGTGCTTTCCCTCTCTCTGCCTCACACCAACATGGTTTGAGATCCATGGTCCCCAGCTTCACATGGACTGAGCCCAAAACCATAAGAAAATAAATCTTCTTTCCTCTAAGTTACATGGTAAATCTTTTATATTATAGCTGCAAGAATGCTGACGGATGCACTTGTGTATTGAAGGCTTGAGTCTCAATGCAGCAATGTTCAGAGGTTGGATTTTAAGGAAATGATTGGATCATGAAGACTGTTACCTCATGGTGGATTAATCCATTTGATGGGTAAAATAATTTGAATGGATTATTGGGAGATGGTGGAAACTATGGGAGGTGAGGCCTAGTTGGAGAGAATGAGTCACAGGGAGTGACCTTGGTGGAGACTATATCTTGTCCTTAGCCCTTTCTCTCTCTCTCTCTCTCTCTCTCTCTCTCTCTCTGTCTCTGTCTCTGTCTCTCTGTCTCTGTCTCTCTCTCTCTCTCTGCTATGAGCTGAACAGCTTTCCTCTGCCATGTCCTTCTACCATGATGCTCTGCCTCACCTCAGGCCCAGAGCAATGAAGCTAGCTGACCATGGATTGAGACTTCTGAAACCATGAGTCAAACAAAGTAAATCTTTCCTCCTCTAAGTTCATTTTCTTGGGTGTTTTGTCACAGTGATTAAAAACTGACTCACACATGGGCTGACTGTCAGTCCCACTGGAGAAAAGTCTGCCCCAGTCATAGGAAAGCAATTCTGCTTAGGAGACTGCTCTTCCCTCTCTGCTATGGAAGCCATGGCTCACGATGAGGAGCTAGGGATGCTTTCTGCTGTTAAACTGGAAGACCTGAATTTGAACCTAAGCAGTGCCAAATGAAGACCATTGTGAATATTGGTAAATAAAGACTTTATTCAGAAAGATTATTGCAAAGGGGAAAAAAGACTATGATAGTGGGATGAAGGGGTCTACAGAAACAAGGAGAATGATCAAACCAAACATTTTCAAGCTTCATACCATATAATATTTGTAAGGGTGTCAGGGGTTAGGTAAAAGGTTTTCGTTTTATAGAGAGAAGGAAAGGCTAGAAAGAACTGGGCAAGGGGACATCAAATGAAAAGGTGGCATGATAGCATAGTAGATCAGAGAATATTTTACCTTAAGGCCTGCCTATTCATTTTTTTAATATTAGAGATAGAGGAATTATTCTATCTCCAAGCTTCACTTCCAACTGTATTTATTTATTTATTTATTTATTTATTTATTTATTTATTTATTTATTTATTTTTGTGATACTGGGGATAGAACCCATGAGCCAATCATTGAACCTATGAGCTACACCTCCAGTTCTAATTTTTTTTTAATTTTTGTTTATAGGCATGCACCACTATGCCTGGCTTGAGGCTATTCTGTTCTAAGTAGAGTTGATAATGTGGCTCAGGCAGAAGGAAGGACCAAAGTTCAGAAACCTGGGGGAAGGAGAGAGAATCAAATGTTGACTAAGAAGTGTTTTGTTTGAATTGATCAATGGGGATGAAACAATTTAGCTAATCTTTTATGAGGCAAATAAAGGGAATTTGGAGGGCCTGTGTCTGGACTTGCTGTAGGTAAATAAGGGGTGCATCACTGGAACTCATCTAAGTCATGTGGCAAAGGGTGGTGTTTTGCAGTAAGCTCTTTGCAGAATGCAAAGGGATGGATTGAAAAAACATTTCTTCACCTTTGAAGTTTTCTAGAATCACAGGGCTCAGGTAAAATTCAGGGTTCCTAGTCCCTTCCTTTGTTGAATATGAGTGTTTCATCATTGCTGAACTCAGAGGAATCATAAATCACTTGAGTAGGGCAAAGCAGAAACTAAAAAATGGTCTCCTGCCAGGTGTGATGGTGCACACCTATAATCCAAGTACTTGAAGGCTGAGACAGGAGGATCACAGGTTCCAGACCAGTGTGCTTCAACTTAGTGAGACCCTGTTTCAAAATAAAAAATAAAAGCTGGGTGTGGTAGCACATGCCTGTAATCCCAGTACTTGAGAGACTGAGACAGGATGATACAGGTTCAAGGTCAGTCTCAGCAATTTAACAAGAATCTATTTCGCTAAATTAAAAAATAAAATAAAATAGGGATGAGATTGTGGCTCAGAGGTAGAATGCCTCTGGATTCGAACCCTAGTATCAAATAAATAAATAAATAAATTATAAATGAAAATAAAGAGTTTGGTAGAGGTAGAATGCCCCTGGGTTCTAAATGTCCCAGTACTAAAAATAAATTAATAAATAAAAAATAGTCTCATGGTGATTCTTGATGGTGTTCCTCCTGCAAATTGTTTGACCAATTTGCTAAGAGGTTGTGACAAACATTAGTGGTTTTCTGATCCTATAGGTCAGGCATTTTAAAGGAAGGATGACTAAAATGAAAGAAATATGAATATAAAATGTTATAATCCAGATGTGGTGGTGGATGCCTGTAATCCCAGTACTTGGAAGGCTGAGACAAGAGGATCCTATAAGTTGAAGGCCAGCCTCAGCAACTTAGCGAAACCCTCAGCAACCTAGTGAGACCCTGTCTCAAGATACAAAAGGAAAAAAAAAGGCTGGGAGTGTAGCTCAGAGGTAGAATACCCCTGAGTTCAATTCCCAGTATGACAAAAATTTTAAAGGTTATATTAAAGTCCAAGAAATAAGTCGATGGAAATCTTTTGATTATGCAGGGTTTTTTTTTATTGCTCTTGGTGCTGTTATCTACAGTCTTTATCATCTCTCATAAAAGATATTTATGAGCCGGGCTTGGTGGCACACACTTGTAATCCCAGCATTTGGGAGGCTGAGACCTGAGGATCCGGGTTTGTGGCCAGCTTCGGCTATCTAGTGAGGCATTCTGCAACTTAGTGAGACCCTGTTTCAAAATAAAGAATAAAAAAAAATAGGGCTTGGGGTGTAACTTGGAGGTAGAATGCCCCTGAATTCAATCTCCAGTACTGAAAAAAAAAAAGATGTTTATGACCTGAGCATTTTTCTGGATTTCCTTAGTGGCCCAGATAGTGGCTTGAGCAGAGAGAAATCCAGCTCAAGTAGGGTCCATTGTGTTGAGACATCCTTCAAGGTTTATATTAAACCATCAGGATTACCTTGTAATACTTCAGATACTGGAGGGAAGCCCAACTTTGAGGCCATCTAGGGTCCTGAGAAGGACCAGAGCAGTCATAATTTAGGTCTGAGTTATGTCTAGTTGGAAGAGGGAGAGAAAAAATGGAAATATTATTTTGGAGTGTTGTAGACAGATATTAAAGGAATTAGAATTGGAAATTTAGTAAGGGTTGGCAATTTCTTCAAGGTAATAGGATTCAAGCCAATTTACACACAGATAGCAAAACCATCCATCACTGGAGTTTACAAAGAGTGCACTACAGTTTTTATCGAAACATTTAATTTTTCTCTATACAAACCCGTCTTTTGATCAAATACTATATACAGAATAATCTTTCCTCTCCCCCTTGAGACCTCTGAAATATCCTTTTGCCTGGGCTTGCTAGGAAGTGACCTTCCTTATTCACCTGTAATGGTGAGAACACTATAAGCCAGATACTGGGCCATTTTTCCCAAGAAGACTTTGGAAGTAAACATTGGCTCCATAAATTCAATCTTGGCTCCTTACTTAGAACGCCATTCTGAAATCAGACATTCCAGTCAAAGCCTCATTTATGTCAAATAAAAACAAATCCTAGTTGGGTGTGTGTAACATGTCTGTAGTCCCAGTGTCTCAGGAGTCTGAGGTGGGAGGATCATTTGGGCCCAAGAATTTGAGACCAGCCTGGGCAACATAGCAATACCCCATCTAAAATAGAGATAATAAAAAGAAATCCTGACTTAGATAGGAAAAGACTTTAGGGAAGATGCACCAATCTCAGAAATCTGCAAACATCTCAATATGAAAGAGAAATGGGTTTGTCTTTTACAGATCAATATAAGATGATAAGGAGAGATGTTCTGCATCTTAAGCTCGCTCAGGCTTGCCGGCAAACAGAGACCAGGGGTCTGCAGGGAAAAGAAGCCTACCTAAAAGACAACTTTTGACATTTTGCCTTCTTAAAATCAAATTCCAAATGATATCTTCTATGTGTGTGTGGGGGGGTACTAGAGGTGGAACCCAAGAGTGCTCTACCACTGAGATACACCCCCAGCCTTTTTATTTTTTTATTTTGAAATAGCATCTTTCGCCGGGAGTGGTGGCACACGCTTGTAATCCCAGCATTCGGGAGGCTGAGACCGGAGGATCCGGGTTCGAGGCCAGCCTCAGCTACCTAGTGAGGCACTCCATAACTTATCGAGACCCGGTTTCAAAATAAAGAATAAAAAATAGGGCTGGGGGTATAGGTCGGAGGTAGAATGCCCCTGAGTTCAATCTCCAGTACCAAAAAAAAAAAAAAAAAAGAAAGAAATAGCATCTTTCTAAGTTACTGTGCACTGGCCTCAAATCTGCGATCCTCCTTCCTCAGCCTCCCAAGTTCTGACTTTACAGGCATAGGCCACCGTGCCTGGCTATAAAAAAAAAAGTCTTCTTGATGTCAGACTGTCTTTTAGACTTCCCAGAGTGTCCTTGGAAAATCCCAAAGCAATTGTTCTTTCATTTTGGATAAAAAAAAGAAAGGGGGGGGGGGTAGAAGCCAGGAGCATGCTTGTAATCCCAGTACCTGGGAGGCTGAGTCAGGAGCCCTGTTTCAAAATAAAAAAATAAAATTGAGCTGATTGTGTATCTTAGGGGTAGAATACCTTTGGGTTCATAAGCTGAGTCCTATTTTATTTGCAACAACTGTATTTGTTGGTATCTGCCAGCTAATTGTCTCATTAGTTCCTGTTAAATCTTTAGCTAGACTGCCTACTTTCTCTCACCCTTACCAGTCTATTATCGCTGATGTAATATCTCCAGGCACTAGATTATCCAAAAGATCTATAGAAATGTGTCACAGTTAGAAGCGTAGGTGCAGACTCCCCACCCCCCTCCTTAGGAGTCCACGATCTTCATTTCTCATCAGATTATCAAGCCTTTAAGCAAAAGACTAAGAGACTGGGAATAAATCTAAAACGCTTGATAGCTGCAGTCATGCCTGGAGCTGCTGCTGTGTGGTTCGCTCAGAAGTTCACCAAAACCTCATTTTACAGGCTTGACTCTGGGAGAGATCTGAAACCACCACCACTATTATAAGAACTACAGGAACTCCAGTGAGCAGTCCTCTAAATTCATCTGGCTGGCATTGGATATGATTATGGCTTCCTGAAAGAGCTGCTATGTTTGAGATGTGGTTTGTCCTTGATAAAGCTCATGTTGAAATTTGGTTTCCAGAGCCAGTCGTGAAACCAGAGGATCCGGGTTCGCGGCCAGCCTCAGCTACCTAGTGAGGCACTCCGCAACTTAGTGAGACCCGGTTTCAAAATAAAGAATAAAAATAATAAGGGCTGGGGGTATAGCTCGAAGGTAGAATGCCCCTGAGTTCAATCCCCAGTACCGCAAATAAATTAATTAATTAATTAATTAATTAAGACAAAAATCTGAGAAAACTTGGTTCTCTGAAGTAGTAATTAAGGACATGGTTGATATGGACTGCATGTTTCTTTATGCTCCCCCCAATTTCATATGTTGAAACCCTAACCCTCAAGGGGCTTATATTAGGATGTAGGGCTTTTGGGAAAATAATTAGGTTTAGATGAGGTTGTGAGAGTAGGGCCAGCATGATGGGATTAGTGTTCTTATAAAATGAGGAAGAGACTAGAACTCACTTTCCCAGCAATGTGAGGACACAACAAGAAAATGGCCATCTGCAATTCGTGAGTCAGGCCAGAAATACGAAACTCACTGTTTATACAAGCCAGCTGGCTGTGATCCCTGCCTCATATTTACATTTTTACCAGGATTGCATTTCTGCAAGATGGGGCATGTTGGTTGAGGTTACCTGCTCAACGTGAGGGCAAAAGCATTCCACCAATATTTGTAGAGGAGACTTTGAAGATTTTCATTTGCCCGTATGTGTTATCTTATGGAGGCTGTTGACTAAATTTTGGGTGAGGGGCCAAGGAGGTCCCAAGCAGACATTTGGCTGTCTCCACAGCCTATCCGAGTCGATGCAATAGCTGAAGCAGTTCCAATTATCTTTTTTCATCTCAAATGGTTGCTTTTGGGTTCCAAAACCCCTGGACATCCTGGGAGGGTAGCTGAAGCTCTCATGACTATAGTCATTTGGGCTGGAGTTGGAAGGGGAAGGTCTGGCATGGGTGATAGATAGTAAGAGTTGTTGAGGGGAGACAGATGAAAGGATTCAAGGGGGCTGAAAGGGACAGTCCAAAGAGGAGAGGGCGATGAGAAGAAACTCTCATGAGAAGAACTCTTGGATGAGCCAGTTTGGGGAGACCCCAGGTTTCCCAAAGAGGCTGCTGAAGTTCCAGATGATCTTTCGTGAATTTTTGCCATTTCTGGAGATATGGAACTAAGTTGAACCTTCAGCATTGTCTTCATCAGCAGGTGCAGCCTGGGTGGTAGCCAGATCTCCTTGATTCACTTCAGTACCTTCCTCCCCTTGCAACTGCTCATTCCTAGTTCAGGCAGTTCCCCATGCCTCAGTCTGCTGAATAAGCCTGAGCAGCCCCACCAAGTCTTTTATTTTATTTTATTTTTCAGCACGGATTTTTTTATACATTTCTTGAGTACAACAGGGTTACATAGACATTTATGACATATCAATCATTGTCAGATCACAAATAGCACCACGTCTTCGTTTTACACGTATAGCCCACATTCTTAACATAGCCTGGTAAAGCAAACTTTCTAGTCATAAAACCATACTCCTTTAGGGTCATATATTTACTTTCTAAGAAATAGGAGGGTCTTTCATCTACGCATCCTAGGTGCAATCTCCAGACTTTGAGACACCAATGTAGCCAGAGCAGCAGAGTCAGTATAATTACTCATATATGCAGATAGCAACTGCTAGGGGGGAGAGGGCCCATCTGGGCTCCCACAACTCCCCTGTTTTTATTTTAAAATGCACGAAGGACTGTGCCTGTCTTAGGTCATTTCCTACCAGGTGCTTAATTTTACCCGTCACGGGGTCTCCAGCCCTGTCTTAGGTTGATATTGTCCTGAGAAAATCGAACCCGTCATTGACTACCAGGCCCTGTGCGAGGCAGTGCTTGCAATTTTATTCCATGTAAATCTGCTCGTATACTAGCATAGGCATTGATCACAAGGCGTACAACAAGTGGTAGAATGCATAAGCCTAGAATGACGATTGCTGTTGCTACGATAGCTCCTCCCAGCAAGGAGGTAAATGAGGGCCAGGTGGTGACCAAGGCTCAAAGCCGATCTACAAATGTCTTAGCTGTTTCTGCCACATTAATAGAAATGGGCTAGCCGGGCGTGGTGGCGCACGCTTGTAATCCCAGCATTCAGGAGGCTGAGACCGGAGGATCCGGGTTCGCGGCCAGCCTCAGCTACCTAGTGAGGCACTCGCAACTTAGTGAGACCCTGTTTCAAAATAAAGATTAAAAAATAGGGCTGGGGGTGTAGCTCGGAGGTAGAATGCCCCTGAGTTCAATTCCCAGTACCGCAAAAAAAAAAAAAAAAAAATAGAAATGGGCTCCACATTACGTAGATAAAAAAATCTCCTGGTGTAACTTTAACAAATCCTCTTTTTTTTTCATCTTTCCCTTATTTGGTGCATTGTAATCACACATCTTTGTTAGGTACAAGCTAGTATAGGTAAAGACATCCAGGCACACATTTCTCATTTAACCCTTCCCCAATTCCTGTCCCACTCCCTCCTCCTCCCTCCTTCTCAAGGTCAGTTTAGTGATTGACTTTGATGTGTTCATGAAGATACATCATGTTCATTAGGGTGTCCTCCCTCCCTCCATCACCTTCTGTTAAGTCAAATTCTTTGTTCACCTAAGGATTCTCCTTCTTCATTTGGAGTCCCTCTTATGTCCCATTTTCTCCCTAGCTTCCACATATTAGGGAGAACATTCAATTTTTAACTTTTTGTGACTGACTAATCTCACTTAACATAATGTTTTCCAGTTCCTTCCATTTCCTTGTCTTAACAGTTCCAGAATCACTCAAAAACCCAAGTCCAAAGTCTCCTTGGAGACTCAAGGCAAGCTTTTAGTTGTGAGCACCAGTAAAAACAAAAACAAAAACAAAAAAACAATAGCCAGGTGTGGTGGTACACTTAGGAGGCCAGGACAGGAAGATAGTAGATTTGAGGTCAGCTTCAGCAATTTAGCAAGACCCTCAGCAACTTAGCCAGACCCTGTTTCCACATAAAAAATAAAATAGGGCTGAGGGTGCAGCTCAGAAGTAGAATGCCCCTAGGGACAATCCCCAGCACCGAAGAAAATTTTTAAAAAATTTAAAAAACATATTACTTCAATACACAAGAGTCCAAAAGGGTCCAAAAGGAAGGAATGGGGGATAGGAAGGACTGAAACAAAGCAATACCAAAACCCATCAGGGCAATCATTAAATCTTGCAGCGCCACGTCTGGCATCTGGGGCATGTGGGTTCCTAAGGGCTTGGGAATCCCTGCCTCTATGGCCTTGTCAGCTGCAGCCCACATGGCCACTCTCTTGGGCTGTCTTTGCTTGTTACCTGCAGCTTTCCTAGGCAGATGCTCCACATTCCTGGCATCTATAACATTCTGGAGTGTGCACTGCAGATTCAGATGCACTCTCATAGCTTCACTCCTGGTCCCCTTAGGGGCTGCCTGCAGAGATTCTGACCACTACATGTTGCAAGGTCTCCCAGGTCTTCATTTGATATGTCAGTGGAAGTCTCCCTGACCCCATAACTATTGCATTCTGCATTCCTGCAATACCAGCACCACGTGGACAGCACTGAGGCCTGTCACCAGCTCACGTAGTAGCCTGCTCCACTTGGACCATGGCTATAGTAGCCTCTGAGTGCCTGGATGACTGTAAAGCTTGAGAAAAAGAAAAAAAAATCATTATTAGATGAAGAATGACTTTACTTTAAAGACTTCTTGCAAGGGCAGGGGAAGCATGTTGTAAAATACTTAGAACACATGGATTATGAGATCCACAAACATCTCAAAGGTTAGGCAAGAAAGGGCTTCTTTCAAAGGGAAAGAGTGAGCAGGCCTAGAAAGAATCTGGTGTGAGGATGTGGATGACCAGATAGCAGGGCCAGCCTATTTTTAGAAGGGGCCATTAAGACTGCCTGCTGAGCTAGACATAGTGGCACACACCTAGTATTTGGGAGGCTGAGACAGGAGGATTGCAGGCTCAAGAACAGTATCAGCAGCTTAGTGAGACCCTCAGCAATGTAGCAAGACACTGTTTTAAAATTAAAAATAAAATAGGGCTGGGGTGTAGCTCAGAGGTAGAATGCCTGAAGGTTCAATCCCCAGTAACACACACATACACACACACACACACAAACACACACACACACACACAAACACACACACACACACACACACACACACAGCCTGCTGGCTTGGGCTAAGGATGAGCCAAAGTTCATGGGTCTGGTGAAAGAAGGGAAGCCACCCCCAAACTTTGGTTAACAAACATTTTGTCCCTGTTGATCAGTGGAAATAAAGAGCTCAGCTAATCATGTATGAGACAAAAATAATAGGAATTTGAAGGCTTGGAGATTTTTGTTTGTTTGTTTGTTTGTTTTACTAGGAATTGAACCCAGGGGCATTCTATCACAAAGCTACACCTCCAGCCCTTTTTATCTTTTATTTTGAGACAGGGTCTTGCTAAGTTGTCCAGGCTGGCTTCAAGCCTGTGATCCTCCTGCCTCACCCTCTTGAGTCGCTGGGCTGACAGCCATGAGCCACTATGCCTGGCTCTACCTTCACTGTTTTCTAGAATCACATTGGCTCAGGTCAAATTCAACATTGGTATCCATCCCTGGATAATTTTTTTGTTGTTGTTGTTTCACTTTGTCTTAAGGATGAAAGGCTAGTTTTGTGCTAGTGAGAAGTAGAATGAAGAGAGGTACAGGTCTGGCCAATGGAGCACTCAATATCCCAGACAGGCCTGAGGTAGGATAGAAGAAATATGTAGATAGGAGACATAAGCTGGGTGTGGTGGCACACACATGTAATTCCAGTACTTGGGAGGATGAGACAGGAGGACTGCAGGTTTGAGGCTAGCCTCAGCAACTTAGTGAAACCCTGTTTCAAAATAAAAAATAAAATAGGGCTGGAGATGTAGCTTGGAGGTAAGAATGCCTCTAGGCTAAATCCCCAGTACCACAAAAAGGAAAGAAAGAAGGGAATGAAGGAAGGCAGGCAGGCATAAAGGGAGAACAAGGAAAATGTAACTTTAATGTGGAAGTTTGTGGCAAAATTCCCCGATAGGCCTATTAGACCCAAGTTTTGGAGGAATTTACAAGTCTTTACTCATTACCCTGAGCACTGCTGAGCATCTTCAAGGAGGTATCTGTCGATCAGACAACAGATATGAACACGAGAGCAATCTCCCTGGCACTGTTGGCATCCCACCTGTAAATACTCTAAATGAAAGAGCAACCTTCTTGGGCACTGTTGGTCATCCTTAAACATTTTAAACAAAATGGATACCTACTGACAAGACAGTAAAGGCCCTGTCAGAATGTGGAAGATGACCAAAACCTCCTAAATCATCTTGTGACAACCAGACTGAGGTCATTCTCCCATGCTTCCTCCAACCAACCCCTCAAGAGAGTCTGTAATAGAAGAGCCATGAAACCCCCAAATGCATCTCTCACTCTGGAGATGAACTGCATTCTCTCTCTCTCTCTTTTTTTTTTTTTTTTTTTTTTTTTGCAGTACTGGGGATTGAACTCAGGGGCATTCTACCTCCGAGCTATACCCCCAGCCCTATTTTTATTCTTTATTTTGAAACCAAGTCTCACTAAGTTGCGGAGTGCCTCACTAGGTAGCTGAGGCTGGCCTCGAACCTGGATCCTCCGGTCTCAGCCTCCCAAATGCTGGGATTACAAGTGTGCATCACCACGCCCAGCTATGAACTGCATTCTCTTTTGAATGTGTATTTCTTACTTTCCTAAATAAATCTCTGTCTCTGACTGGCTCCTGCTGAAATCTTTTCTGTCACATAAGCTAAGGACTCTACCAATCCTGAGTTGTGTTCCCCTCTCTTCTCCACTGGAAACTGCTCCAGAACTTTCATGAAATTGGCCCTCCCTCCATGGGAAGCTGAGACAAGAGGATCACAGGTTTAAAGTCAGCCTCAGCAACCTCGTGAGGTCCTCCACAACTTAGTAAGAGCCTGTTTCAGAATAAGATAGGGCTGAGGGTGTAGCTCAGAGGTAGAATGTCTGTGGGTTCAATCTCTAGAATTTCACACACACACACACACACACACACACACACACACACACACACACACACAAATTCTAGCCAGGTGTGGTGGTGCATGCCTATAATCCTAGTACTTGGAAGGCTGAGAGAAGAGGATCATGGATTCCAGGCCAGACTTAGAATTCAGCAAGACCTTCAGCAACTTAGACCTTGAGTCGAAATAAAAAGAAAATAGGGTTGGGGGTGTAGCTTGGAGGTAGAATGCCCCTGGGTTTATTCCTTACCCCACCCTCCAAAGAAAACATTCTAAAATATCTGTTCTTTTTTATTCCAAATAAAGTAAAACAAATCTGTTCTGTCTCCAAAGCTCCAGAAAATTTGGACCTGAAATGCAGTCTCGGGCTGCAGAGCCTTGTTACACAAAGCGTGGCCAGGGAGCCACTGCATACAGCCCCCAGTTTTTGCAGTCTCAGCTCTGCCCCATACCTCCAGACTCAGAGCCTGTATTTTTATCATGATCTCTAGGGATTTGTGTTCACCTTGCATTGTGTCCTGCCCACAGCCTTTTCCAGAGGGGGCTTTGAGCCTCTGGGCAAACATCCAGTGTCCCTTCTGTGGGAAAAACTTGCTTTGGGAAAGGACAGGAAGCAGTTTGGGTAGTGGGTGGGTTCTACTTGGTTATTCAATCTTTCCATAGTTTTCTGTCTTTCAGTGAGTCCTGAAAATTGTCATGATCTTTTGCAGGAAGAAGCTGTACTTTTTGCCCTCCTCCCCTAGAACACAATCTAATAAAAATCAACAGGGATCCTGTTGTGGTGGGGCACACCTATAATCCCAGTACTTGGGAGGCTGAGACGGGAGCATCACAGGTTCAAAGCTGGCCTCAGCAACTTAGTGAGATTCTGTTTCAAAATATAAAATACAAAATAAAAAATAGAACTGGGAGACACACACATAAAATAAAACTAAAGATAAACAAGGACTGACTTTCATCCTGTACTTTGTACCCAGCTTGTGCTTTGTACCAAGCCGTTTACTTTGCATCTGGCCCTGTACATTGTACTTGGCCCTTTACTTTGAACCCTGCTTGTACTTTGCACCCAGTCCTGTATATTGCACTGGCCTATTACTTTTTGAATCCTGCTTGTTCTCGGTTCCTGGCCTTTTTACTTTGCACCCTGCCTTGTATATTGCACCATTATTTTGCAACAAGCTTGTACTTTGCACCCAGCCTTTAATTTGCACACGGCACTATACATTGTATCCACCTGAACTTTGTGCCCAGCTTGTACTTTGTGCTCAGTCTTTTACTTTGCACGTGGCCCCATACTTTGAACCCAGCTCCTACTTTGCACCTAGTCCTATACTTTGCACCTGACCCTGTTTTTTGCACCTAGCTTGTACATTGCACTCGGCCTGATACTCTGTACCCAGCCCTGTGCTGACAATTTGAATGTAAAAAAGAAAGCAACGGTTGACTGCTACGCCACAGCTCCCGCTCCAGCAAGGGGGCAACATACTCGATCTAAGCCGCAATGGCTGCTGGGCCTAGCGTCACTCGTGGTGGTACTGGCGATCTCAGTTGAGTCAGTACCGCAGCTGGATTCGCACCTATTCTGCATTGTAAGCAGCTCCCAGCCTATTTTGAATTCCCAGTCCACCCCAAGTACATCAGGGACAGTGGTGGGAGTCGGGGGGGGGGGGAGAAATCCCCCCTTTGGGGGGAGGGGAGAGGCGGCACCGCCAGGGTACTGCCGCGAGAGGGCCGCGTGCAGCGTCGCGGGGGAGGGGGTGTGCCTATATAAATTCGAGCCACCACAGCCTCGTGGCCCATTCTGCGGTATCGCAGAGACGGTGCAGATCTGCGATCGCCACGTCCGAAGGCTCTCTAATCTGGAGGGCTGCAGGTATGGTGCAGGGCCCCAGACAGCAACCCAGATCACAGGGGATTCCCTTAATGACTCTTTGCTGTTTTCCACGGCGTCCCATGGGCCGGTGGCCATAGGTTTCCTCTGGAAGCAGAATCTCACTAGATTAGACCCGCCACTCCAAGGGCCCTCTGCCATTTTTAGGTGTCGCGAGGAGCTTGGAAAATATAGGGAGAGTTATTCTGCTTAGCCTCTTCCCCTCGTGGCTTCTGGTAGCTTCCACGGACCAGATGTAGCCCTGCTCAGGAATGGGGGATATGTGAGGTGGAGGATGTGGACTTTGTGTGTGTGTGTGTGTGTGTGTGTGTGTGTGTGTGTGTGTGAGACTGGGGATTGAACTCAGGGGCATTCTACCTCCGAGCTATACACCCCAGCCCTATTTATTTATTTTGAAACAGGGTCTCGCTAAGTTGCGGAGGGCCTCACTAGGTTGTTGAGTTGAGGCTGGCTGCGAACTTACGGTCCTCTTGCCTCAGCCTCCCAAGTACTGGGATAACAAACGTGCGCCACCATGCCCGACCTTAGTGGGTTTTTTTTTTCTTTGTTCTGCGGTGGGGTCCCGCTGTTTTGCCTAGGTTGGTCCGGAACTCCGGGCTCCAGGGATCCTCCCGCCTCAGCCTGCTGGGTGCCAGACTACCGCCCCGCCCACGACATTGCTACTGGCTTCTTAGCAGGGGATAGAAAATACGGAGGGGGGGAGCACAGAGGGATATGGGTGGGGACGGAGCTTGGAAAGGGGTGGGGCTTGGCAGCCGGTTGGGGCCTGGAAGCAAAGGCGGGCTTGGAGAGGGGTGGAGCTTGGTAGTGAGGCGGATCTGGAGTAGGGTGGAGCCTGGTGGACGGGGTTTGCAGTGGACATAGGGGAACAGCCTTACCCTGCGTATGCTTTTTGCCTTAGCAGCAACCTCCAGTTAAACAGTTTCTCCTATTGTTGCAGGAGGGGTCTTGCAGACACTTGGGCCGTTCGTAATCAGGGAATGCGAGCTGACACCGTGTGACTGGACAGAGCTAGAGGGCCAATCTAGCTTCTAGGGCCGACGGAATACCAAACTCCGAACTGCAGTGGGTCCCCACGCAGCAGGGTGAGCAGCTATGGGGTGGGCTAGGTCGGGAAGGGCCCCTGGAACCCCGGCGAAGAGAGAAGGGGAGGGGCTGCCTGCTACATGCTGCAGGGTAGGGAGAGTTGTCTGTTTCCTGCACTGCCGCAGTAGAGACCCTTTCTGGGTTCCCTATCTGCCTCCAACTCCAACTTTCACTGGATGGGAAACTCTGAGCTCCTGTTTTTGCAGCACTCACTCCCTGCTTGCTGCTCACCTCGCCCCCACCTCCCTTGTTGCCAGGATGCTTCATTGGTTGGAGGCCAGTGACATCACCTGTTGCTCCTTGAGTGCCTTAACCTTACCACATGACGTTCCCCTATGATAGAAACCCACAGTCCACGCTGTGCTGGGTATCCATGGCAACGCTGCAGCTTGTCACACACTCTCCACACCCACCACTCTCCTTACATTGTGCAGAGCTCCGTTACATTGCACAGAGCTCCGGCCATCTTTCTTATCTGTCAGACATTTCCTGAGAAAGGGGGAGAGCTCTGCATCTCCTGCTTCCACCCTTTGGGCCAGCAAGGAGGGTGCTGGGTGACCTGGACCTGCATAGCTCCCAGTTGGCAGCAGAGCATTCTCTGCAGTGTCCCCAGGCGTCCGGCCCTGTCTCCTGACGTTACGCTTTTCACCACAGGCACCTGAAGCACACAGAGCAGAGACTCTGGACTTCCAAGCAGGAACCCGCAGCAGGAGGTCAGCAGGGAGGGGTGAGGTGGGGGGAGTGTTGCCGGGAGACACCCTTGCCAAAATGATTGCAGGAGCCCTGGGAAGCAGGGAAAGAACTTCTTAGAGGAGGGGGGGCAGAGGAGGGACATGGTGGGGGGCGGGGGACAAGCATTAATGATGTTGTTACTCCCTTTGCATTATAGGCTGTGGAAACCTGAGACACTTCCTTCCTACTAAGTATCCCTGCTCAGAATTCTCTGAGTTCTGCTACAACTCTTAAGTTGATTACCGCCCTAGTGTTATATCAGTCCATAGAAAGTGGGAGTGATGGCTGTTGCATTGTTAGAGGATTGGTGCAAGGGGATGGACCTGGATCCCAGGAAGGCCCTGCTGATTGTGGGCATCCCTGTGGAGTGTAGTGAGGATGAAATTAAGGAGACCGTGAAGGTAGGCTTACATCCCCTGTGTGCATACAAGGTGCTGGGCAGAATGTTTAGGAGGGAGGACAATGCTAAGGCAGTCTTCATTGAATTGGCTGACACTGTCAATTATGGGGCCATACCCAGTCAGATACCAGGAATGGGGGGTGCCTGGGAAGTCGTGGTAAAACCCCGTAACCCAGACGATGAGTTTATCAATAGGCTAGCCTACTTCCTGAAAGATGAGGGCCGGAGAATGGTGGATGTGGCCAAAACCCTGGGATATAGCACCCTCCCCCTGGAGGATGTGAAGCCAGAGGACTTGGACCAAGAAAGACCACCACTTTTGCAGCCTCTGAGAGAGAGCATGTGGTACCGAAAACTGAAAGTGTTTTCGGGAAGTGCTTTCCCAGGCCCGGGTGAAGAGACCTTTGAGGCCTGGCTGGAGCAGGTCACTGAGATGATGCAGATGTGGCAGGTATCAGAGGTAGAAAAGAGGCGGCGCCTACTAGAGAGCTTACGTGGCTCTGCACTGTCGATCATGCGGGCGCTCCAGGCCAGCAATGACTCCATGACCGTGGAGGAATGCCTGGATGCCCTGAAGCAGATCTTTGGGAATAAAGAGGACTGTAGGACCTCGCAGTTCAGGTTTCTTCAGACTTGTCAGAAGTCTGCAGAGAGGACCTCTGCTTTCCTGCTGCGTGTAGAGCCCCTGTTGCAGAAAGCTGTGCAGCAAAGCCCACTGTCTGCACGAAGCTCAGACTTGATTCGCCTCAAACATATTCTAGCTCGGGCCTCCCTGACCACTGCCCTTCGGGGCAAGCTGGATCTCTTAGATCAGCGAGGGTGCCCACCCACTTTTCTGGAATTAATGAAACTCATTCGAGATGAAGAGGAGTGGGAGGTCACCATGGAGGTGATGAAAGAGAAGCAGAAGCAAGTGGGGAGGGGCCGCAGGGGCTCTGGCAGACAGGCAATGGCAGAAGTCAGTGTTGCCACGACTCAGGTCACCTTGCAGGCAGGGTCTTTCAGTGAGAGCGGCACCCAGACTGCACAGGAAGGGTTGGTGCCACTGCAGAAGCGCAGACGAGTGCTGTATAGCCATAGCACTGAGGAAGAAGGCTATAGCCAGACAATGTTTCCCATGGATGAATACCTACCTATAACTAAGGAAAAGCTCCATGAGGAACTAGAAGATTCGGAAAACGAGGAAGGGGCTGGGGCCATGAGCCACCCCAAGCCCTAGGAAGCATAGGCTCAGCAGATCCATGCTATCCTTCCCCTAGCTGGCAGCAGGTATATCTTGAAAAGAGGGAGGAACAGCCCAGGCAGACAGCAAGAGACCCAAGCAGGGCAAAAAGACAGGTCAGTCTGGCCCAGGCCCAGCCCCCTCACCCTCCACCAATTCAAAGCGACTCCACCAACCAGGGACAAACCACACACAGCTCAGTGAGGGCCCCTTTCAGGGCCCCCAGAAAGCTCCAGATATGCAAGAAGGGAGCTGCCAAACACAGCACTTGGGGCTCCAGAGCCTCACGCGGAGACCCCAGAGATGCAGAGGATGAAGATGGCAAGGCTGTGGACTTTGCTTTGGATGTCGGCCAAGTCCTCTGGCCACCTCCAAATGCCCACCCTGTGGGCTCTGGGCTAAGCATGCCCACCAGCCTCCAGACCACACGGGGCATGGAGAAGCCCACTCTGGGGCCACCCCTGCCAGAAGGACACATCACCTGTAAGCAAGAGCTGCAGGGGAGAGAGGTAATGCCACCGAGGAGGGGAGGCCGCAAGGTCCAGCCCATCTTCAGAATCATTTACACTGCTCTAGGGGAGCCCCAGGAAGGCAGCACCCTAGAGCCCCTGCGCGAGTAAATGCCAGGTCTCTGGACCCCAGAGCCCTGGGAGGCCAGTGCGAGCCCAGAGGCCGATTTCTTTCCTTGTAGTCTGAGGTTTGCCAGGGCAAGGACACCAAAGACAGAGGAGAACCCCCCCAGGCAGGGTGGGGGAATGCCACGACCCTCTGGGTCAGTGCCCTTGCAGCTGGCTTGGGAGGGAGTGGGGGTGCCAGGCAGCTTTACTTCCAAATGAGGAGGAGGAGGGGGAGAGGGAACTTGTTGGGGAGCAGGGGTAGTTGTGTTCTGTTCTGTTTGTATAGCACCTGTGAGGAACCAGAGACAGCAGGCAGGGGGACCTGGAGTCTGGTGTTGGAAGTCACATCTCACCAAAGGCCACCACCAAGGTCAGCTCCAAACCCTGCCAATCATGGCAGCCAGTGTGGCAGCACTTCCCACCTCCCTGGAGCAGCAGCCATGGCCTAGACGAGGTCACCTGAAGATGTCTGCCACACGCCCTGGACTGGGAGACCCTAATGGAAATGGAAAGCGGCCATCTCAGCAGTGCTAGCTGCCTGGATCCCTTAACAGGGGGACCACCTCCTCCCTCCATTCACCATTCCCAGAGACTGGCTGCTCCCTGCCCTGGGAAGCCTACCCTTGTCCATAGGCCCCTTAGTGATCCACCTCAAGCAAAATTGTTCCTGTGAAACACCATGAGGTGTGTGTGTGTGTGTGTGTGTGTGTGTGTGTGTGTGTGTGTGTGTGTGTGTGTTAACCCCAGGCAGGTGGAGGTACTGGTCCACACAGCCAGGCCCCTCCACACCTGGCACGTGCCGAGAGCTTCCTTCAGTGCCAGCCAGGGCCCTGCTCACTTCTTCTGTCCATTGTTGTGAGTTTGACCTCTGCTTTCTCAGAGTAGATCCAAGCCAGCTGCCTGCCTGCTGCTTGTTCTCCTCGTGGAGGTGTGTGTGTGTGTTCTTAGCTGAGCAGCTCCTCCCCAAAGACCCACCTAGAGCCCAGTCCCAGAAGAGGTGGGAAGCATGGACTACAAAGACAAAGATGACAACGTGGTTGACACTCACTCCATGACTGACTTCACCTGGTGCAAGAACTGGACCAGGGGGAAGACTTGAGACTATGCTCTGATGTTCCACACTTGTTACTTGTGACTCAGTTTCCTTGGCTTGCTGGGGAGTGTTCACTGCTGTACTGGGATTGTGCTTTGATGTTCATTTTTGTTAACTTGTGACTCATTTTTCCTCAGCTTGTGGAGTGTTCCCTGCTGTGCTTTGCAGTGTCTTGTGACTGTCCTGTGCTGGCCATGGGGCAAGAGCTACCCTGCAGTGGGTCAGCCCAGGAGGGGGGTTCTCTGAAGTGAGTGCCAGAGGCCATGGTCCTGGGCAGAGGCAGATCTGGGGCCCTCAGTAAGGAATAATGTGGCAGGAGGGATGAGGTACCTCATCAGGAGCCCCAGTAGTGGGGTGAGACTTGACCTGTGTCCTCTAGTGGTTGGCTCTGAGGAGTCCCTTTCTGTTTTGTCATCCCCTTCTCTTTAATGGTTCATTAAATTGTTTTCTTCAATAAATTTCATGAAATGTTGCAGCTGAATTTCTCAGGCTGTGAGGAAGTGAGGGAGGCAGTCACTGGGGATGGAGGGTGTGAAGTGAATAGTGCTATCTCATTAGCATTTTCCTATCTGCAGGGCAGGGGCTGTGGGTTGGTCTCTGGGCTGGCTGGTGCCAGCCAACAGGATGCTAGTGGGCATCTTGGCAGTGGCTGCTTTTGTCCTCAAGGCCTTCGGGAAGCCCTCAATGGTAAGTGGGTTAAAAACCAAGTGTGGTGAAGCATGCTTATAATCCCAGTACTTGGGAGACTGAGGCAGGAGGATCACAGGTTTAAACCCAGCCTCAGCAACTTAGCAAGGCTCTTAGAAACTTAGAACCTGTGTCCAAATAAGAAAATAGGCCTGAGGGTGTAGCTTGGAGGTGGAATGTCTCTGGATCCATTCCCAGTAAAAACAAACAAACAAACAAAAAAAACGTTAGGGCATTGGACAGCAGGATCCCTAGCTGGGTAGTGAGGCTCACAGTAAGTATCCAGGAGAGTCAGAGAAGGCACGTGTGTACTCCCAGACCAGCAAAGAGGTCAGGAGAGGGTCTTAGAAGGGCCTGGGCATGAGGTCAAATGCTCCTGCCAAGAGCTGAGTGCAGGTCTAGGAAGGTAGCAGGTTGTGTTCACTCACCTGCCCTGTTCTGCCTATCCCTGTCAGCCGACAGGTGACCAGCCCGGGCCATGCCACTGAGGCTTACACATGGCACTGGAAGGGGGTTTGCCATGGGACGGGGTGTGCCAGGCAGGGGTTCCACATGCCCATGCCTGGGGTCTGAGGTCAGAAGGAAGGCAGGGAGAGCTACCCCTCACCCTGAGTCCCTGTGAGCTGGGAGGGGGCCACCTCTGGGTCCTGAGAGAAGACATTTGGGTTTTGGATGGGCCTACAGAGGGGTCCCCTCCTGCCTTGAGTCCTTGAAGCCCATGGTACTGTATCCAGTACCGTGGATACAGAAATGAGTGACCCTGGGCTTGCTCAGTATATGCCCACAGCTGTCTTCCCATCATTCTGAAGGGACAGAGCCTCTGACTCTCCCCACAGTACAGGTGAAGGACATAGTCTTCCAAGCAGCTAAAGAGCAGGGGCTGCATCTGGGTGACCCAGCACTGCAAGGAGGGCTGCAGATGGTGGGGCTGCAGGGATGATAGGTCCTCAGAGCCCTCGGGTACATGGGGACAATGCGGGCACTCTGGGAGTGCATGGGGTGTGGTGGTGGGCAGCAGGTCAGTAGGACACGCCTGTAGCCCCCTGACACGCAGGCCTCAGCTTGCATCCTGCAAGGGCACCCTGGAGGAATTGGACATGGCCACAGCTGCATTCTGTGCCCCCTGCCTCCTCCAGGCAGTCACTGTCCCCTATATGTCCTCCCTGTGTGTCTCAGCAGGGCCACGACAAGTGGTCACTTTCCAGGACTCCTTCCAGGCTTGGGGGTGCAAGATAGGAGGAAAGGGGCAAGAGAGGGGCCTGCAGCCAGCCTGTGGGAATTCCTTGTCCTTGTCTGTCCTGTGGTCACAGTGGGCCTGTGTGTGTGCTGCAGTCACTGAGCAGGTATGACTCTCCGTGTTTGAGTATGTGCATGTGAGGGAGCACAGGCACTGGCATGAATTTCTGAGCATGTATGGGGAAAGGCACTCAGGAGAGTGTATGGGAGTGCCACTGAGGGTGTATGTGTGCGCATCTCTGAGTGCATGTGTGTGAATGAAGTGTGCCACTGAGAGTGAATGTATGTCCGTGAATATGTGTGAGGGTAAGTGTGTCTGGGAATGTGAGTCCCTGTGTGCGAATAGTGAGGGTGCGTCATTGAATGTGGGTGTGTCATTTTGTGTCAGAGCATATGTGTGTGTGCATGTGTGTGTGTGCGCGTGCGCCACAGAATGAGCATGACTCATTGAACCTGTGAGTTTGTGCATGTGTGTGGGTGCATTGGTGAGCGTGAGTGTGTTATTAAATGTGTGCATCACCAAATGTATGAGTGTGTTACTGAATGGGTGTCAGCAGGTATGTTGGATGGGTTCTGTGTTCTGATCCCTTGAAGATTCAGAGGAGGGCCTTGGGAAGAAGGTTCTCGGAGGCACAGCCACTTCTCCAGCAGTGAAACCTCAGAGGCCTCCAGCCCCCAGCCCTACAGAAGTGTCTTGTCCCCTTCATTCCTACCTGACATCTTGTGTTCAGTTGTGCACTGCTCACCAAGTTCCTCTGGGTAGGCTGTGTATGATCTGGGGATCCAAAAGCCCACTTTCATGTTTTTCTGGGTTCTTGGGGGCTGAGCTAAGTCTCTGAGCTTAGTCTCTGGCTAAGCCAGAGACTTCCAGGTTCAAAGAGTGCTCATGCAGCTGTTGGAGGGTACCAATTGGGAATTGTGATTCTTTGAACTACCACAGAGTCTTGTTTTCAAGTACTCTAGGTATCCCCATACCTTGTTTCAAGTCCCTCTTGGCCATCTGACAGCCATAGTTCCACCTGGCCAAAGAAAGAATAGCAGAGACCTGGTTCTAATAACCTCATGCCTATCAGCTGCCCACTTCAAAGGCACTGAAAGGAGCTTCTGGAGGACTGAGTTTGTTGGTAAGCCAGAGACTCCCAGAGTCAGAGAGAGCACCTGTGGCAGGTAGGGGAGTCTTATCAGAATCCAATTCTGGTGGGTGAGGCTGAGAATAGAAGACTAAGAGTGGTTCTATCAGCAGCAGTGTCCTTGGGTTTCCATTGACAGCTACCTCAAGGTCTGTGGAGGACCCACATATTTTAGTGTTAGGTTATTTGAAAAGTGTATGTAGATCCATCACATTGTAACCATATGTTTACATCATGTCATAGATGAATGGCAAGGACAGGGACAAACCAAGGGTGGTGCTGGAACCTCCCATCAGCTCCAGCCCCTGCAGTGGCATTTCTGTGCTCCCAGCCTTCACCTGCTCTTGGACTTCAAATTGCATGTTCTGGGAGCATGTGTTGATATTCATTTGCCACAAAGAGGAAGATACTGTGAGGCAGTCACTTTCCCAGCTTCTATGTCATGGGTGACAGGATGAAGGTCATGCCCCAGGGAGTTTGGTACATGGGAGTCTGTCCTGAGGATGCTTTGGCTTCCAGCATGTCCAGCTGCCCTGTACCAGGCCCCAGCTGCCTGCCTGGGCTCAAATTGGAATTCTAACACCAGAAATCCACAGGTTCTTATATATCCAGCTCATTGTTGCAAGCCTCGGCCTTCATAGCAAAGAGGGGAGAGTGGCCGGGCATGGCAGCTCATGTCTGTAATCCCAGTACTTGAGAGGCTGAGACAGGAGGATTGCAGGTTTGCTAGCAGCCTCAGCAACTTAGTGATGCCCTCTGCAACTTAATGAGACCCTGTTTCCAAATAAAAAATAAAACAGGATTGGGGGTATAGCTTGGAGGTAGAACTCCCCTGGGTTAAATATAACCCCCCCCTCTCTCTCACACACACACGGGAGAGCAACCCCAGGCAGGTCACTTTCCTGCCCTGGAGATGGAGATGGGGGTGGGTGAGCAGATTCCTCTAGTAGCAGGGCAACAACCCAGATCCTCCATGAGGGCCCTAGGCACCTGTGGCCCTGTTCCAGGACACTTTCTCCCTGAGCCCAAGATGCAGGAGTCAGTCCTGAGAATGCTTTGGCTGCCCCACACTTGGCCCAGTTGCCCACTGACAATGTTGAACTTTGCTAAGTGCCCTGTGACCCTGGTAAACAGCAATGGTTACAAAATACCCCATCCTTTGACGTTCCAGAAAATGACTCAGTACAAAACAAACAAACAAACAAACAAACAACAACAAAAAAACACTGGTGTGGGCTTACCTGTGTCCTCTTTCCCCTAATAGTGATATGTTAAAGTTCTAACCCCTAGCGCCTCAGAGTGGGACCTTATTTAGAAATGGTCTTTAGAGAGGCAATCAATAAGGTCATTAGAATGGCCTGTAATCAAGTGTGACTGGTGTTCTTATAAGAAGGGAAAATTAGGACAGAGAGACATCCACACAGGGAAGTCTATGTGAAGCGACATGGGGAGGAGACAGCCATCCACAAGCCAAGGAGACTGACCTGGAGCAGACTTTTCAGAAGAAATCAGTCCTGTTAATACCTTGATTTCAAACCTCTGTCCTCCAAAACATTGAGAGGATAAATTTCTGTTTCTTAAGACACCTGTTTTGTGGTGTTTGTTATGAGTCCTAAGAAACTAATAAAGCCCCCTTTCCCCATAAAACTTAGATTAAGACTCAGGGACTGACTCCTTGTTTACCTATGGCAAGATCAGACACAGACACAAAAAATTAACCACCACAGGTCCATCTCTTTTCAAATTGGTGTCCAAACCATCTCCTTAAACCACACTTAATCTCCAAATAAGAACAATAACAAGCTAGGTGTGGTGGTGCACACCTGTAATACTAGTATTTGGAAAGATGAGACAGGAGTATCACAGGTTCAAGGCCAGCCTCAGCAACCTAGTGAGACCCTGTTTCAAAATTGAAAAAGATAAAAAGGGTTGGGAGTGTAGCTTGGAGGTAGAATGTCGTGGGTTCAATCCCCAGTACAACAAAAGACAATAACAAGGTCATAATTCCACCTAACATGACAACTATCCTGCATACAATTGAAAACACAATACTTTCTTTGTGTGTGTGTGTGGGGGGGGTACTGGGGATTGAACCTAGGGGTATTCTACCTCTGAGCTACATCCCCAGCCCTTTTAAATTTTTTTTTGTTTTGAAACAGGATCTTGCTAGGTTGCTGAGGCTGTCTTTGAACCTGCAGTCCTCCTGTCTCAGCCTCCCAAGTACTGGGATTACAGGTGTGCACCACCACACCCAGCTATACTAATCTCTTCTTTAGCAAACGAGGTGAAGTCTTTCACTGGTATTTACTTTTCTGATATCCTTTAACTTAAATACTATGATATAAAATTAATATTACTGAAAATACTGTTAGAAAATCAATATATCTTATGTTATATGATAAGGGAATATGAAAGGAAATAAATATATTTTCTTAAAATATGTATTTATCCATTCAAGTGCATTCATAGCAAAATAAGGAGGAAATACTCATGATGATAACAAGCCTCATTACTGTAACTGGTCTTGTGGTTCATATTAATTAGGTTTTTTTGTTGCTGTGACCAAAATATCTGACAAGAACTTAGAGGAGGAAATGTATTGGGTGGCAGCTTTGAAAAAGACTATTGAGAGGTATGTATTTGGGATTAATATCAAGGACAAACTGAAGGGACCAGGGATGTTTAATGGGAGGAGTCGGCTGAGAGAGACCCTGAGAAGTATCTTCATCTATTTTAGGGGCTCGCATTTAAGAGAGGGGTCATAAAACACAGGTGGGTGACAACTGAAGGGAAACAGGTTTTAACTCAACTGAAGAATACACTTTCTAAAATGGAGGCTTCCACAAACAGTATGGGCTTGCTGAGGAATGAAGCTCCTGGTCACTGGGAATGTGCAATAAGGACTAAATGGCCATCTGTCTGTGATGGTTGTGAAGGGGAGGATGCACTCATTATTACATAGTATTCCTTATTAAGATTTGCTGAAGCTGGGCTTGGTGGTGTACACCTGTAATTCTAGTACTTGGGAGGCTGAGACAGGAGGATCGCAGGTTCAAGGACAGTCTCGGTAACATAGACTCTCATCAACCTAGCAAAACCCTGTTTCAAAATAAAAATAAAATAGGGCTCGGATGTAGTTCACCCTGGGTTCAATCTCCAGTACCCCCCAAATTGCTGAGGCTACAACTCCATGCATGCACAGCTTCTAGATCTTACTATTAAGTACTTGTAGAGAGAATAGCTTTAGTTAAATCACACAGCTGGATACATGAAGTTATTACACAAAAAAAGGAAACCTTGATAATGACCTGCGTAATATCTTATCATTTATTATAACTGTGTACATTAATGTGGATTAAGCAAGTACAATTAGAAACCCTAAGAAATTAAAAAGAAGCAAAGATGTAATGCAACCCTCATCCTTAAGCCTGTAGAATTCTGTATCTTTTAAGTCATGGAAGAGGCTACTTTGGATCAAGATCAATACCTATCTTACAAGCTATCTTTCAACATCTTGCAAGTTGGTTATAAAGCTCCTATGATTTTAAGTGGGGAAGCCACCATATCTTGGGCCTCTTTCCCTTGCATTCCATCTGTGAGGCATGTACTGAGACTCTGGGATGGCACCTCTCACCAAAGGAGCAACTTTCTCTTTCACTCATTCACTCAGCACCTATGTATTAGTGCCCACTGAATACCAAGCCCTATGCTGGAAGCAAGACTTAAGGAAGACCAGTTCATATTTAGTGTGGTACATGGCATACTGTACCACTCTTGACCTTCATGGTAAATCCAATGCACAACTATGCAAATAAATGGAATGTTCTCTGATCATCTGGCAGGAAGAACAACAAGTCCACAAGTCAATGTGTTAGGGCTCAAAAACTAAAGATGGAAAGACATTCATAATTAAATCAATAAAAGAGGCCTTCATTTTGCATTCCACTCTAAGGTTGTTCTTGAGGAGTTTAAAAATTAAGAGTGCAGCTGCATCTGAGCAGAATGCTAGCAAACTGCATGGATGGGCCTGCATCTGCTCTTCCAACCAATGGGTCCCCATAATCCTAGTACCTGGGACACCAGTCCTTGTAGCTAGCTTGAGACTGAGTCTGGATTGGAAAACAAAGGGGCCACAGAAGGCTGAGTACTCACAGTAGCTAGCCTACTGGTGCTTTCCCTAGGTTGACAAGCTCCTCTTTGGAAAGGTCTGTGAGTCAAATCTGTTCCCAGTTGAATGGATTTCAGTTTGGAGGCATTTTCACAGAAAGGGGAGGAGGAGTGAGAGGACAATTTGACCTTTGTGTGCTTCCTGGAGGTATCCAGGATGCCCAGAGAAGAAGTGGGACTTCACATCTTCTCCTTATGTAAGAGTATGCTTTGGGGGAGGCCCAAGGTACAGTCCTATTGGTAGGAATTAGGTATCCTCTGCACAGTGCTTAGCACATACTAAGCACTAAACTGATTTTCACTATTGTGGTTACGACTCCTGGAGAGAACATGGGCTCTGGAAAGATATAGCAGCAGTTCTGCACAGGGTTCTTTAGAAGGCAATGACTACCTCTCTGAGCCTCACTATCCTCATCTGCAAAATGGAGGTAAGAATACCCTCTTTGCAGGATTATTACATGGATTAATGTCATTGCTTTGTGATGATGCCTCAAGAAATGTTAGCTGCTTTCTCTCTTCTTAATCCTGTTGAGATTTACATACCCGAAAAGCCAATTGAGAGGATTTCTATGTTAAGCTCAGGGAGTAGGAATTGAGGGCAAAGATACTAGTCAGCTATCAAGATTCAAACAAAAACAGATATCCCTTGGGTCAGCAGCCTCCTAAAATCATATCCTAGCTGCAAATATAGTGAAAGGTGGATAGGAGGAGATAATTAAAATCTGCTATGTAACTCAATCAAAAACAACTAACTACTTCAAAAAGTATATAGAAATAATATATATATACATATATATGTATATATATATATGACAAATAAAAGAGCTAAACATTAGCCTATGCCAACTCCTAGCATTCAATGCCTGCAATTTACCCACCAGGGATCGTCAACAGCCTTCAACTTGGCCTCTCAGAAGCCTCAAGGGGGTCAGTATACACTGAATCCCATACTTCTGGCCCATGGCTAACATACTCATTAGAAAGCTGATGTGTCTTAGGGGAGCCAAGATGTAGTTTTTGTTCAATCATTTGATCAAGCCTGAAATGAGATCATGGATGTAATCTCTAAAAAGCTACACACAAATGATCATAGCATCAGTAAGATATGATACTGGATGTAAGCAAGTTCAATGTAAGAAGGGCAGA
>PVLC010010970.1:0-48612 GCA_004027655.1 Graphiurus murinus
ACTAGAATTGTCCTGGAGCTTGAATACATGGAGACTTTCCTGGCACTCTAGTGAACCTGATGCCTTGGAGGAGGGTACAGACCTTTAGTCAGCTTTTCTATCACTGTAACCAAAATATCTGAGAAGGACAACTTAGAGGAGGAAAACTTTGTTGGGATCAGAGTTTCAGTCCACTGGGATGACTCTGAGGCATAAATTGCACCAGTGGCAGAGGTGACAGTAAGGCATGTGACAGAGGGAAGTAGCTCTTACATCAGTGATAAGAGAGAGAGAGAGAGAGAGAGATACCCACATATACACACACACCCTGGATGACTTATATATTCCCCAAGACCACACCCTCAAACCATGCACCACCTCTGAATCTTGAGGCATTAAGGACATGCTTTTAATGCATGAGCTTTTGGGTAACATTTTTAAATCAAAATTATAGCATTTTCCCCCTGGCCTCAAGAAAACCATGGTCATCTCACAATGCAGAATGAACTCAGTCAGTCTCCAAGAGTCCACGTAGTCTATCCTGGAGCTTGGGGTCAGTCTGATGCTTGGAGCCAAGAACTGTCTAGAGCTTAGCAATGTGACCACCAGCCTAATGTCTAGAGCCACTGGGCTTGGTCTGTATTCTGGAGCCTTGGCACTCAGCCTGAAGCCTATGTTTGCTGGTGCTAGACTGGAGGCTGGGTGTGCATGTACAGGGACTAGTCTAAGTCTGTGACATCTGGTGTAGGTTCTAGGGCCTGGTCACAGATGGGCCAAGCTGAGCCCTGGCTACACAGGTTTAGTCCTGGAACCTGGGTGTCTCGGGGCTAGTCTAGTGCTGGTGTCTATTAAAAGAGGCCTGGGCCTTGGACCTGCTGGATCTCATGGGGCTGAAGGGACTTGCCTAGGTGCTGGTATGTGGGGATTTTCCTGATACTGGGCAGGCTTGGAGCCCATGTCTGTAAGTGTCTGCCTCATATTTGATGCCTATAGAGCAGGCTAGGTTGGCATCACTGGCCATCAGGGCCATCGAATCTGCCTTAGTTCTAGGAGGGCCTTTATATAGAGGGACTGGCCTGAAGCCTGAACTCAGAGGGTTTGCCTGGTTCTGGATAGGTCTAGAGCCTATATCTGCAGGCATATGTGCCTACATATGCACCCCTAGTTGTCAGCCTATAACCTGACAACTAGGGCTGAAGAACTTGATCTGATGTTGGTGCAAGTCTGAAGTCTAGGGATGCATGAGCTGGTCTAGAGCCAAGGTCACTCTAGTAAGGGGGCAATCTGGAGCTTGAGTTTTCTGGGGCCAGTTTGGTATTGAGGATGGCTTGGAACCTGGGGGCACTTGACTGGAATCTGGGGCCATGGGAACCTGCCTGCCACTGGGCTTTTAACCAAGGGGTGCTCAGTCAGTTTTGGGACCCAAGGCAAAGTCTGAAACTCACTTCTCTTTCCTTTCTCTACAAGGAGGATAACTCTATGTACCACACTTCCTAGGGTTGCATGAGGAATGATGTATGTAATGAATAGTGTAAAACTGTCCTTCTATGCTCTTCAGTCTTATTTCTTATTCCTGTGTTCCACTTGGGTGTTTTGATACATTGCCTAGTTTCCCCGGGTCTTGTGGTTAGTTGTATAAACTGATGTCTCTGTGGGAAAAATAGTCCCAGAAAATCATATTCTACCACCTTGCTGATGTCTATGAAGATTGTTTGTTTTTGGTACTGTTGATTGAACCCAGGTGCCTGCAAGCTAAATTGCCAGCCATATTTTATTTTGTATTTAGAAACAGAGTCTTGCTAAGTTTCTTAGAGCCTCACTAAGTTGCTGAGGTTGGCTTTGAACCTTCAGTCTTCCTATCTCAGCCTCCCAAGTACTGGGATTACAGGCATGTGTCACACCATGCCCGACTCTATGAAGATTATTTAAATCTTTAATTTAAAAAATTAGTTCAATTAAATTTTCCTAACAAGCCAAGCTAATCTAATATTGATAAAATATAGAAGGTAATAGTATTTTGTATTATCTCAGAGTCACAGTATCATTTTATCAAGGTAGAGAAGATACATTGAAATACTGTTAGTGTCTTACACTCTTATAAATTGCACTGCAATTATATGTAGTGGTAGTGTTATTAGACTCAGGTCATCTATGTTGATCCTGCCATAAATCTTCCATTTCCCTTCTTCAGCTATGCACCAAGTTGTTCCTTTTGCCTAGGTCTAGGAAGCAGTTATTGCTTAGACTTTGTTATTCTTCCTAATGCATTTGAAACTGTTGCTAGACAACATTTCACTTCATTTATGACTCCTTGATATTTTGTAGACTGCCATAGGCTTTCCACTGAACTCTTTTCTGTCGTGTGGTAGACAAGACTCAATAAATAAAGAAGGGTGCAGAATCTGAGGTGGCTCCACCTTTTAATCTTTTCTTTTGTGTTTGTATTGCAAAGGACAATTGGATTCCCTGTAAGTTAGAAAAATGTATTATTGTCTATGAAGCTAAATGTGATTTCCCTATTCTTTGCTTCTAAAGTCATCATCATGCCTTCGTAGCATTCAATGTATGTTTTCACATGCTATCTCCAATTTCACAATAATCCTGGAGGAACACAGAGATTACAATAGCTTTCTAACAGATTTGGTAGAGTCTCAGAGAGATTAAGTGATATTTCTAGATAGTGTAGAAACAATAGTATAGAAGTTAAACATATGTGGCTTGATGTTAAACACATATGGCTTTAAATCATAGCTTCATGTTTTTATAGGATGTATAGTCTATGAGCAAATTATTTACTGTCTAAGGGCCTTTCATTGTTTCATTGGAAAAATGGAGATAAATTACTTTTTCAGTATGTTGGGAGGACTAGATAAATATACACTAAATTTATGTTAATTATTATCATTGCCATCAACAAAGGTCTTTTGATGCTTATTAAACCTAGTACCTCTCAATTCTTATAGACCTGATTCTCAAAGTGTTTGGAGTTAGAATCCTTGGAGGAAAAATATAATAATTTTCATTTTTTAATTAGATTAATGATTCATTTTTTAGGGAGTTTAAAATTTAAATATAATATGATATAATATAAACATATCATATGATTATTGATCCCAGTTAAATTTAGCATATTTTTAAGGAACATAGGTTAATAAATGTGGTTTTTATTAACATCTTGTTTCAAGTAAGTAATCCATGAGATACAGCCAGAAAAATTTGGCTTTTCAATGATTACTACTATGACCTCTTAGATAATCTTTTGCTTGAAGTAAGAGTTACAAAGAAGCAAATCACTTCTTAGAACTTAAAAAAATATTACCAAAGAACAGTATATGTGTTATAGTTGATTAGTAATAACTGACAAAGTAAGGGCAAGGAATTATTTTTAAATATATGGTAAAGTCTTATAAATGCCCATGCTCACAATGGTCAAAATATTTTCAGAGTGCTTCATTAATTAGTAATTAGCCTTCCATATTTAGGTGTATCCTTTTAGTCATTGTATAGAGATGAAAACTTAGGAAAAGGTTGAGAGACTTAGCAAAAAGCTTGATCTACATATCTTTTTAAAAAAATATCTGTTAATAAAAAATGTCCCCCAAACAAGAAACTTTATTAACCAAAGAAACTCATGTGTGGATAAATCATGCCTGGTAAAGCTCTTTGCAGGGAGTTGACAATAAGTTATTGTAATTGAATGGATGTTGAAATGTGAAATACCTGTTTATCATTTGGCTATTTTTCCATTTATGAATCCATAAGAGTAGACACAAAAAACAGCTGGGCATGGTGGTGCACACCTACAATAAGTTCTTGGGAGGATGAGACAGGGGGATCACAGGTTTAAGTCCTGTCTCAGCAACTTAGATATACTCTCAGCTACTTAGCAATATCTTGTTCAAAATTTTAAAAAAATAGGAATGAGGGTATAGTTCAGACATAGAATGCCCTTGGGTCAATCCCCAGTACCAAAAAAAAAAAAAGGACAGAAACTTTGTGTTTTCATTATATTTTAAATGTAGCACATGGAGTCTGTTTGTTTACACAAATGTGAAATGCAGTGAATCACCTTTCAGACTGGCATTTATTTTTATTTTTAATACTTTTATTGGTGCATTGTAGTCACATATCGTAATGTAGTTAGACTGGCATTATATTAGATATGAAGAACTGAGACTGAAAGTAAAAACAAAAACTGAGGTTTTTTTTTTTTCTTTTATAAAAGTACTTTTATTGGTGCATTGTAATTGTACATCATAGTAAGGTTCAAAGTGATCCTGACATACATGCACGTAAGTACTTGTTGTGTTTCCCTCTGGATTCCATCCCGCTACCCACGCCTCTCCTTACACATTAGTAAGGTTGATAGTGATTCTTTAATATATGGACATAACATTATTTGAACTGTTTCCTTCATCAGCTCTCTTTTTTCCCTTCCAAGACTTCCTCCCCCAATCTCCTTCCATTTTTCTACTGGTCTTTCTCCTCATTTATTTAAATTTCCTTTTATTTACCATTTTATCTTTAGCTTCCACATAGGAATGATGATGTAAAAGGTTTTTTTTGTTGTTGTTGTTGTTGGTTTTGTTTTTGTTTTTGTTTTTAACCAGTAGCTAGTTTCTTTATTTGAGTTGCACTTGACTTGATTTTTTCAATAATTAAGCAAGGTAGTTACTATTACTTCCATCCTGTATATGAGAATAATAAGAGAAGTTTAGTAAGTTTTCTTAAGCTTTAACCTGTAGACATGGGGAAAATATTACTTTTTCAAAAGGTCTTGCCTTCTCCTGACATCTTTAATGGCTCTTCTTCCCCAGGCTGTCCAAAGACAGAGCTCAATTTGGTTTTAACATTTCTTACTACTTACTCTCCTATTGCCTATTTAACATCTACCTTCTCATATAGAAGATGTGTAAAGTTTATGAGAGAAGGAAACTTTATCTATTTTGTTCACCTAGAAGAGTATTTGGCACAATGTATACATTTAATAACTATTTAATGAATAAATAAACATAATACACCATTTCTCCTTGGGGTTTTACTTGTGCCTTTAGGGAGGAGAAACTCTGTGTCAAATTGTTTTCTCCACTGTCGATACTTGGAAAAAACAGTCTTAAAATATCTTTGTATTTTTCACACAAAGATAAGCAATTGGTGTCCCTCAAAATGAATTTTTTTTTTTTTTTGCAGTACTGGGGATTGAACTCAGGGGCATTCTACCTCTGAGCTACACTCCCAGCCCTATTTTTTATTCTTTGTTTTGAAACAGGGTCTCACTAAGTTGCAGAGGGCCTCACTAAGTAGCTGAGGCTGGCCACGAACTCAAATCCTCCGGTCTCAGCCTCCCAAATGCTGAGATTACAAGCACGTGCCACCATGCCCATCTTTCATAAGTTTTAACCTTTCAAAATCATTTGCAATTTTCTCAAACCCTCTATGACTTGCTTAACCTTCTGAATTTTTGTTTTTACTTTTATTTTTCCCTATGAGATAACTCAGCCACCACGGCCAGCTAAAATGGATGTTTTCAATGCTCATTTGCAAAAATTTTAGCATCTTTATAAATGGCATTAGAAATTTGAGAGATACTATGCTATAGTTTGTGTTACTGCTTGAAAATATCAGTGTATTTGTGACAATAAGATGAATAAAGTAACAAGATTAGAATTTCCTCTCTTAACATTGTTTTGTCTTGTTTCTATATTGCTTTGCCATGAGAGCTGCTGTTGTGCACATAGGTTGTATTTCCCTTTTCATGTGAGAAATATTTTTTGCTTACATCTTGAGAATAACAATTACATGATTGATCCTTTTAGAAATCCACCTTATTTAATTTTTATAACAAAATATAATATCCCATAAGAATTGATATGTATCTATCTTCCATAAAGTTACTAGGAAAGAGCCTGTATCAAAAAGATAGTCCTGACTTTTGTTTTAAAGCATGAAGTATCACCTGTGCTATAGTCAGGATACTGGAAAATCAACACATTGTAATTCAGTTGTGATTCCTGGTAAAGTTTTCAATCATTGAGATACATCACAAACTACAGCAGCACCTACCAGAAGCAGGTTCTGTTTTTTGTTGCTGGAGCTACATCTTTTTGCTATTGAGCTATCTGGAATATTGGTTCCATAAGATCAGCTTTTTTTGGTATTAATTCCAATGTATCCTAAAAATAACGGAAAAACATTTGTCTGTTTTAACTTTCAGGAAGTGCACAGAAGCTTGTCAAACATAAATTACCTAATATACATAGAATGTACCAGCTGCAGTAACTACTTTTAAAGCACATTGTGGATTTTAGCATACCTTAAACAATACCAGTAAGAACCTGAATATACATATTAGGTGCACAATAAGAAATTCTATGAACTTTTCAGCTAAAAATGGAAAAATAAGGGACAGATTTAATTATTAAAGAGAATTATTTTACTCCCTTGGTTATAACAGAAGCATTAGACCTAAAAGAAACATTGTGCTGTTGTTATAGGTGCCAAAATTTGTGTGAGAACAGATAAGATGGATTTGCCCAACTTGAATAAAAAAGAAAAGATCTCTGGTACTTTTGAGATAATAACAAAGAATCAAATATTCATATAATTGGAGTCCTAGAAGAAAAAGATAAAAACTGCGGGACTGAGAGAGTACTTGAAGAAATAATGACTGAAGATTTCTCATATTTAGCAGATCCAAGAAGCTGGTAAAACCAAATAGAATAAACCTCCCAAATCAACCCCAAGACAAATCATAATGAAATTTCTAAAGACTAAAGTCAAACGGAAAGAAGGTATTGAAAACAGAGAAAAATGTCACAGGGCCTCTGGGAGACATTGACTCAAATGATAATCATTTCTTATCAGGTCATATAAGCTGGAAAGAAGTGGCAAAATATTTTCCAAGTACTGAAACAAGAAGGGTCCACTGCAATTTCTACGTGGAGTGAATGGAATAAAAGGGAAATAAACACATGCATTGGTACTTTATTTGATTAAAAATGGTCTAAATATTCCACACAAAAGGCAGAGAAGATGTATATGTGTGTCTAATAAATGATTCAAATTCAATGTTTGAAAGTAAATGAATGAATAAATATACCATGAATATATCCACTTAATAATGTAGTAGCTATATGATTATGTGATAAAATAGACTTTTGAGCAAAGATAATCACTAGGGATAGATATAAAGATATTATATAACAAGAGAAGGATCATTTCACCCAGAAAAACAATCTGGAATGTATATAAATAAAACAGTAGAGTATTAAACTATATGAAAACAGCTGATACTGCAAAAAAGGAGAAAAAGATAAATCTGCAATTATAGTTGGAAACTTTAGTGTCTCCGTTTCAGCACTGATGGAACTACTAGACAGAAAATGAGCAGCAATATAGATAATCTGAAAAGCATAACCAACAAAAAGGATCTGTTTGATATAAATAAGCACTCATCAAATAACCACAAAATTCATATTTTTCACAGGCTCCTGAAATACCAAGATAAACCATACACTCAGCCATTAAAATATTTTTTGAAAAATCTAGAAGAATTGATAGGGGCTGGGGTGTTACTTAGTGATGTGCTTATCTAGCATGGACAGGGCTCTGACTTCCATCCCTAGTATTGGTGGAGTGGGGGAGAACGGGGGAGAGTGACATACCCACAGCATATTCTCTGATCATAGTGAAATAAATTGATAATTGAATAGCATAAAGACAAAAGAATATCTCTATGCATGTGGAAATTAAGCAACACACTTCTAAATGGTTCATGTATCATAGAGGAAGTATCAAAGGAAATATGTAATATAGAACTATTAGTATAGTCACTAGAATGATCAGTTTGGAGGTTTCTCAAAAGACTGGCTATGGACTCACCATATGAGCCAGCTATACTGCTCTTGGAGATCTTTCCAAAGGAAGTAAAGAAACAATATTACAGTGATACATGCATATCCATATTCATAGGAGCATAATTCATAATAGATAAACTATGGAAGCAGCCTAGGTGTCCATTAACAGATGAGTGGGTAACCAAACTATGATGTATACACACAATGAGATTTTATTCAGCAATAAAAAAAGAAAAAAAATTAAGTCACTTGCAGAAAAAATGGATGAAACTAGAGAATAGTATGTTAAGTAAGATTAGCCAGTCTCAGAAAGTGAAGGGCCATATGTGTTTTCTCTCATCTGTGAAAGCCAGAGAGAAATTGGAAAACAAATGAGACTTCAGATAAATGAAGGGAGGTACTAGTAGAATAGTGAAAGGAGATTTGGGGAAGGAGATGAGAAGGGGAAAGGGGAAAGGGGAAACTTAATAAAGAAAAGAGTTCAAGTAATATCATATTCATATATGAAATTATCAATACCAATTTCAGTGTTATGTATGGGGGTTGGGAAGTAGGGTGGGAGGTGAAAGGAAACATAACAGGTGCCATGTGCACATATGCTTTTGTCACTCCAAACTTCATTGAGATGCATAACTACAATGCACCAATAAAATATAAAACTGAATGAAGAGAAAAGCAACATATCAAAAATGTGTGGGTTTTGACTGAAACAGTACTCACAGGGATAAAAAGTATGTGTAATTTCTTAACTTACATTAGGAAAGAAGAATGATCTCAAATCAATAATCTACATTTCTACCTCAAGGGAAAAGTAAAGAGGACCAAAGCAGAGCAAGCAAGAGGAGGAGAATATAAATATAAGAATAAAGGCCAATAAAATTGAATACAGGAAAATTGTCAATTAAATAAAACAAGTTGATTATTCAACAAAAAATTATTAAAATTGATAAACCTCTTATAAGACTACAAAATAAAGACATACAGTAAAGAAACATAAATCACCAATCCCTGGAATGACACACTACAAATTCCACTGAATGAAAAAAGATTATAAGGGAATACTATGAATAATTTTATATATGTGAATTCAACAACTTAGAATAAATGGACCAATTCACTGGAAACCAAAGTGGCCCTAAGTTGCACCAAGATGAAATGGATAATCTTTATAATACTATAAATATTAAGGAAATAGCCACTGGGGAAAACATTTAAAGAACTGGATGCATCTCTAGAAAATTGTGCTGGGTGAAAATATCCAATCTTATAATGTTTCACCCTGTATTAATCAATATATATATATATATATATATATATATATTTTTTTTTTTTTTTTTTGCGGTACTAGGGATTGAACTCAGGGGTGTTCTACTTCTGAGCTATACCCCCAGCCCTATTTTTTATTCTTTATTTTGAAACAGGGTCTCACTAAGTTGTGGAATGCCTCACTAGGTAGCTGAGGCTGGCCTCGAACCTGGATCCTCTGGTCTCAGCCTCCCGAATGCTGGGATTACAAGCGTGTGCCACCATGCCCGGCTTATATTATATATTTGAAATGACAGAATTGTAGGAGTGAGGAACAGATTAGCAATTGCCAGGTGTTAGGAGTCAGGATGAGTAGGACAGAAAGAAGAGAGGTGATATGTTTTTTTAAAGGGCAACACGAAGTGTTCTTTGTCCACGATGGAAATATCTAACTCTGGACCCTATTCTAATATGACAGATTAATAAACATCAAGGACATATGTGCTGTTGTTCTGACTATCAAGAATTAATGGAAATAAATCAATAGAAATTAATAAAAATGTAGACCAATGTCATTTCTTAAAACATATAATTAATATGTTTTAATATGTCCAAAAATATTTTGTTCATGTGTTAAGTCTTAATGTAGCAAAATGCATGGTAGAAAGTTTAACATAGACAAGTTCATTAAATCACATTTAGTTGTCACATCAGATATTAAGACAGTGGAGAGTATATGGTGATTCATTGTGTGAAAATTAACACTGGTTGTCTTTACCAAATAAATTGGGCTATTTCATCATTCTAGACAATTGTTTTGAGTGTGCTGGTGGGATTTTTATTTCCACTGTAGAACAAAAATAGGTGCAAAGGACACAAAGAGCATGTGTAATTCCTTGTAATTCTAACCTTAGTCACTTGCTAACCTCTCAAGGTTATTCTATTTCTTGTCAACAACTGGTTACTGACCCCCGATGTATATACAAGGAAAGCTCTGAAATCACATTTGGGTCAAGTAATCTATTTTTTTAAACCATAAAATCAAGAGCCTTAATCACATTAGTGATGCTCAACCATTCTGTTTCAATTGCAAGGCTGTCTAGTGAAACTAATGAACTGTCTTGGTGGCTCCAAAGCAGAGCCAGGGTCTCACAGGCCATTTGTGAATTACGAGCACATTTCCTTTTATTGCCCATAAATCTTTTCTAGTTTTATATTCACAGTAGCTTAAAACACCTAAATTCACATCAGTGATGGTGCATCCGTGCTCTGTAAATTTGGAATTAATAGTGGAGTCAAGTATACCCCCTATATTTAAAAAATGCATTTTCAGTATAGTCCAACCTTAATTACAGTAAATCAGACCTTCTCTGGTGACAAGGTTGATAAACGTCAGTGTCTTTTTTTCCAGTATGTGTCATCATAACTCAGTACACTGCATTGTGAAATAGTGTTTTAGAGAGAAATGGACCTGGAGTTAAATACTATGACATCAGTTTTGAAAGGTAATATTGGTTTTGATATGAAACCGATGCATGGCTGGAGCCGAATAACTAAAGTCTGTGCCTGCCAGTAGGTGTGGAGAAGTGGATTTAGCCATTATGTGCAAGGAGGTTGTGGATAAGACTTTGATTTCAAATGGAAATCAAAAGGAGGTGATTAAAAAAATTAAAAGTTGTTTTTTTAACATAGATATTCAAGGAATGTCTATGGAAGGTGAAAAAACGGAGAAACAATTAATTTGATGATCAGCATAGTTTTTATACTACAACTGAAAGAAAGGCAACCTTTTAAATATGAGAGAGAAATAAGATGTGTGGACAGAAGGAGGCAAGTACTGAATTAAATGGTGAGTCAAAAAAAGAGAAGTGACTGAAAACCATTTAAGGGAAACCGGAAAAAAGTATTACAGAGAGTGGTGACTGGCTCGTGGTCAAGGAGGGGGCAGACGAAATGAAAATGGGTTGTAGTGACATATGCACAGCAACAGTATGCTAAATGGAACTTGCTGTGCTTTTTATTTTCCTTTATGGTACATATGACTGGCTAAGGAATCTCTCACTCAATATATTTAAATTTTTTTCCATAATTCTCTCCCTCACCCCACACCCTGTTTGTTTGTTTTTTTCTGAAAGATCCATTCCAATACAAATTCACATTATTTATTAACTTTCCTCTAGCTCTAGCATTTTGAGGCATTTTTTGTTTGTTTTTGCTAAGTTTGTTGTTTTTACTTCATTCTTGACAGTTGAGGTTCCTCTGTCACAAGAATTAACTATTCTGATGTAAATTTATCCTGAGTAGTTCCAGAAAGAAAAAGAGTTGGCTAGTATGATGCAAAAGTGGTATAGGACCTGTCACTGTACTGGAAAATTTCTCTGAAAGTACAATAATGCTGTATAGCAACAACAATCATTATGTAATGCTTAAATAATAATAATAATAATAATAATAATAATAATAATAATAATAATAATAGCCTCTACTTCACAGTGAACATTTGTTTGCATTCCAGGGAATCTAATATGTATTTTATCCATTTAAATCTTACATCTAAGCTGATGACTTAGGCATTTCCCTCAGTTCACAAGAGCACTTGAGAGCTAAGAGATTAAGAAACACTCAGTAGTTACAAGAGTTGCATCTCTCACTTGTTATGCCTAGATCTACAGAAAAGCCGTGTCACATTTTCTCAATAGTGCAAGTAATGGTTGTCTTAATTATCATTTTTTCTTAATATATATCCCTAATAGCAACAGAAATAGTAGTAACCCTATTTTGTGTGCAAAAATAATTACATGCCTGGGATTCTAATATGTGATCTTCTTGTTTTATCCATTCTAATCCTTCTACCAATACTATGATAAAAACTGGCAAATGTTTCCAAAAAGCAAGAGTCCCTGCTGTGTTAATGTCTCTAGGAATGGTATCAGTACTGCTAATGAATTAAGTTTGGGGCTTTTAGAGAATAAAACTAACAAGAAGTATTGAGAGGCAATAAGGACCTTGGCAAAAACAAGATTGGAATCAAAACTATTGCTAAACCTATTTATTTATTTTTATATATGTTTTTACTTTTTATAATAATTGGTGCAATGTAACCATACATCTTTGTTAGGTACAAGCTGATAAAGGCATATATGCACACATTTCTCATTTAACCCCTTCCCCAATTCCCACCCCACTCCCTTGTCCTCCCTCCTCAAGTTCAGTTTAGTATTGACCTTGATATTTTTGTGAAAGTACATCATGTGCATTAGGGTGTCCCCCCTCACCCCCCCTCACCGCCCCCTCCCGTCCATCCACTTCAGTTAAGTCAACTTCTTTTTTATTAAGGGTTTCTCCTTTTTCATCTGGAGACTCTCTTATGCCCCATCTTCTCCCTAGAATCTACATATTAGGGATAATATATGCTTTTTTACTCTTTGTGACTGACTAATCTCACTTAACATAATGTTTTCCAGTTGCATCCATTTCCCGGCAAATAACATGATTTTGTTCTTTCTGGCTGAGTAAAATTCCATTGTGTACATATTCCATAGTTTTGTAATCCATTCATCTGTCGAGGGACATCTTGACTGTTTCCATAGTTTGGCAATTGTGAATTGTGCAGCTATAAACACAGATACACATGCATCAGTCTGATAATTTGGTTTCCATTCTTTTGGGTAGATACTAAGAAGTGGTATTGCTGGATCATATGGTAGGTTCATTCCCATTCATCTGAGGATCCTCCATACTGTTTTCCAAAGTGGTTGCACTAATTTGCAATCTCACCAACAAAGTATTAGAGTTCCCACTTCTCTACCCCCTTGCCAGCATTTGTTGTTGTTTGTGTTCTTGATGATTGTCATTTGATTGGAGTTAGGTGAAATCTCAAGGTAGTTTTGATTTGCCTCTCTCTGATTGCTAATGATGTAGAACATTTCCTCATACATTTATTGGCCATTTGTATTTCATCTTTTTGTGAAGTGTCTATTTAGATCCTTTGCCCAGTTTTTGATTGGGTTATTTGTTTTCTTAGCTGTGATTTTCTTGAGTTCACTGTATATCCTAGATATTAGACCTTTATCAGAAGAGTAGCTGGCAAAAATTTTCTCCCACTCTGTGGGCTCTCTGTTGAGGTTCTTGATAGTTTCCTTTGCTGCACAGAAGCTCTTCAATTTAATGCAATCCCATGTATTGATCTTCCTTTGAATTGCTTGTGCTTTTGGGGTCTTGTTGAGAAAGTTTTTACCTGTGCCTCTGTGTTTGAAGTGTTGGCCTTATGTCCTCTTCAAGTAGCTGCAAGGTCTCTGGCCTAACTCCCAGGTCTTTGATCCACCTTGAGTTGACTCTTCTGCAGGGTGAGAAAGTGGGGTTTATTTCCATTTTCCTGCATATGGTTAATCACTTTTACCAACACCATTTGTTAAAGAGGCTATCTCCTTTCCAGTGTATATTTTTGACTCCTTTGTCAAAAAGGAATTGACTGTAGGCATGTGGGTCTGTTTCTGAGTCTTCTATTCTGCTCCATTGGTCTATGTGTCTGTTTTTGTGCCAATACCATGCTGTTTTTATTACTGTGGCTTTGTAGTAGAGTTTTAAGTCAGGTATTGTGATACCTCCTGCATGGTTCTTGTTTCTAAGAAATACTTTAGCCATCATGGGCTTTTTGTTGTTCCAAATTAATTTGAGGACTGATTTTTCTATGTCTGTGAGGAGTGATCTTGGTAATTTCATGGGTATTGCATTGAATCTGGAGATCACTTTTGGGAGGATGGCCATTTTGATGATATTTATTCTGCCTATCCAAGAGCATGGAAGATCTTTCCATCTTCTAAGGTCTTCATCAATTTCTTTTTTCAACTTTTTATAGTTTTCCTTATAGAAGTCTTTTACCTCATTGGTTAGGTTTATCCCTAAGTATTTTATTTTTGGGGGTGCTATTTTGAGTGGAATTGTTTTCTGGATTTCTTTTTCAGTGGATTTATGGTTAGCATACAGGAAGCTTCTGATTTTTTAAGATTGATTTTGTATCCAGACACTTTGCTAAATTTGTTGATCAGTTCTATAAATTTTTTGGCTGATTTTGTTGGGTCTTCTAAGTACACTATCATGTCATCTGTGAAAAAGGATAGTTTTAGTTCTTCTTTCACTACTTTTACCCCTTTGATTTCCTTCTCTTGCCTTATTGCTCTGGTTAGAGTCTCAAGTACTATATTGAAGAGAAGAGGAGGTAATTGACATCCTTGTCTTGTTCCTGTTTTTAGTGGGAACTCTTGTAGTTTTTCTCCATTTAATATGATATTGGCTGTGGGCCTATTGTATATTGCCTTTATGATATTGAGGTACATTCCTTCTATTCCAATTATCTGAAGTGCTTGTTATCATGAATGGGTGTTGGATCTTGTCAATGCTTTTACAGCATCAATTGAGATGATTATGTGATTTTTGTCTTTGAGTCTGTTTATGTGGTGAATTGCATGGATTGTTTTTCGGATGTTGAACTAGCCTTGCATCCATGGGATGAACCTGTCTTGGTCATGGTGTATAATTTTCTTAATGTGGTTTTGAATGCGCATTGCTAGTATTTTGTTTAGCAGTTTTGCATCTAAGTTCATCAATGATATAAGCCTATAGTTTTCTTTTCTTGAACTATCTTTATTTGGCTTTGGTATTAATGTGATGTTGGCTTCATAGAATTGTGTTTGGGAGGGTCCCTTTTCACAATGGAGTGATTTCTAGTCTTACTCCATTGTGGTCTGAAAAGATGAAGGGAATGATGTTACATTTTTTGAATTTGTTAGTGCTCACTTTGTGGCCCAGAATTTGGTGTATTTTGGAGAAGGTTCCATGTGAAGCTGAGAAAGATGTGAATTCAGCTATAGTTGGGTGAAATAGCCTATATGTGTCTAATGGGTCCATTTGGATTATGGTATTTTTAGGTCTGAGGTGTCTCTACTGACCTTTTGTTTAGAAGATCAGTCTAGTGATGTGAGAGGAGTGTTGAAGTCTCCCAGTATTAGTGTATTGGGATCTATGTGTGTCTTTATATCATACAGTTTGTTTTATGAAGGTGGCTGCACCATCGATTTTGAGAGTGAGTTTTGCTGGGTAGGAGAATCTTGGCTGCAAGTTATTTTCTTTCAGAGTTTGGAATATGTTACTCCAGCCCCTCCTGGATTTCATGACTTGATTTTGGATGTCTGGAGTGATTCTAATTGATTTGCCTCTAAATGTCACTTGGCGTTTTACTTTTGTTGCCTTTAGAATTCTCTCCTTAGCCTCTACATTCATTAGTCAACTTGATTATTATGTGGTATGGTGAACCTCTCCTTTGGTCTTGTATTGAGGGAGTTCTGTATGTTTCCTGTACCTGTGTGTCAACTTCTCTTTCTATGTTTGGAGAATTCTCTGATACTGCTTCTTTGAAAAGATTGTTTATTCCATAAGTTTCAACTTCTTCTTTTCCCTTTTTTTTTTTTTTTTTTACAGTACTGGGGATTGAATTCAGGGGCATTCTACCTCTGAACTATACCCCAGCAATATTTTTTATTCTTTATTTTGAAACCGAGTCTCACTAAGTTGAGGAGTGCCTCACTAGGTAGCTGAAGCTGGCCGTGAACCCGGATCCTCAGGTCTCAGCCTCCCAAATGCTGGGATTACAAGTGTGCGCCACCACGCCCAGCTCATAAGTTTCAACTTCTAATCCCTCTTCTATGACTATTTCTCTTAGGTTAGCTCTTGAAAATTGGCCGAGATCTCATCGATATCCAATTCATACTGTTGAATTTTTTTTTCTAAATTATGTACTATGGGTTCATTTTTGGAATGGTCATCTTCTAAGAGTGATATTCTATTTTCCATGTGGTCTACTCTACTGTTTATAGTTTGTATTGATACCTGCACTTCAGTTATTGCATCTTTCACTTCGTTCAATGCTTCTCTTTGGTTCCTGTTCAGGGTGTCAGAGTCTTTGTTTATTTGTTCCTTTATTTCTTTCCAACTCTCCCTATATTCTTCCCAAAAATCCTGTATTGTTTCTAGTATTAAAGATCTGAATTGTTTTTCTGGTAATCTCTGCCATTCTGGGTTGGTGAGATCTGTTATTGAGGGGTTGTGGTAGCTCATTTTTTCTTTGTTATTTTTCCTTCCCATGGTTCCCCTGTTCTTAAATTTATATCTTTGCTGCTCTTGCAGGTTAAAGTAGAGGGTATGGTCCAGTGCAATAAGAGGTTGAGTGTGTTGAGGAGATATATTGTAAAGATAGAGATGATAGATATATCCTAGGATTCTGGTAGTCAACGCAGAGTTTTAAGTGTGGTAGTATGAGATGGTCTTGTTTGAGACAGGGAAAAAAGAAAAAAGAAAAGAGAAGAGGAAAAGTGTTGTAAAAGGGATAAGGAGGAGATTCAACAAACTAAGCAAAAAATAACAAAGCAACCAATCATCCAAACAAACATAAATAAGTCACAGCAATACAAAATGAAATCAGAGTAAAAAACAAATAAAATATAACAGACACACACAAAAAACCCAAAAAACAAAAAACCCAAAAAGCAACAACAAGAAAAAAAAACAAAACCCCTGCTAATTAGTAAGTATAGAGCTTAAATATTTGAGTGTGTCACTAGCATTCTTATTCGCTCTGTCAATGCAGGCTGGGTGTCCTGCTGATGCCTCTCCCACTGCAAGCTTGTGTCTCTGAGCTCTCCACAGGGCCTGTCTGCATCTCTCTCTCTCTCTCTCTCTCTCTCTCTCTCTTTCTCTCTCTCTACCTTTGCTGGAGGTAGGAGTGCAATCTATATGCTGGGCATTTTCCAGGGTGCCTGGAAGTTCTCTATGCCCTGTGTGCACTGGGTCCCTCCCACACTTCTGCTCTATCCAATTGCTTGAAGGGCGGGTGACTGAGTCTGCACTTTGTATAGGGGCCCCCACACTCTGGGGGTGCAATTTAACTTACAGATCCTTGCTGCTCTGGTTCCTGTGGGAGGGGTGATCTGGGATGTTCCAGGTGTTCTTGATCACTGTTGATCTTGTGGGGATATGCCATCTGATTAGGGTGTGTAATTCTGTAGTCACTTACTCCACTTCTGGTTGTTGGGTGCACAGAAGATCCTTAGAGGTCTTGGTGCTAATAGATGCTGCTCTTGGTGACTGGCAAGTTGGTGGCTGGCAAGATGGAGGCTCTCAAAATGGCAGCCACGGGTTCATAGCGCATGCCCTGCCACGCACACATGCACACACTGACTCCTTTGTTCTCCCTGGGTCTGTTCAGCTGCTTTTGTTGCTTTATTTACTTTTTTTGTTGTTTTCTCTTTTCTTTCCTTCCATCAAGGAGCTGCATTTGTGGCAGTTTTGATTCAAGCTCTATGTTACAGTTGATCTTACCATAGGGAGAGGTGAGCTGGGGTGGTCCCATCGGGGCTTATGCTGGTCGAACCATGCATTCCGGTCACTGTGGAAGGTGAGGGGATGTGCCGCCTGGTTAGGATGTGGAGTTCTGGAGTCGCTTACTCCATGTCTGGTCGCTGGGTACACAGCTGTGTTAGTAGACCCCAGTGTCAGGCTCCTTTGCTCTCCCTGTTCGGCTTTCTGGGGTCTCTTTAGTTGTAGTTCAAATTTCATTTTTTGTTCCCTTTTTTGTTGCTTTTTTTCTTCCATCAAGAAGCTGCTTTTATGGCAGATTTGATTCGAGCTCACAGTGCCTGAGGAGAGGTGTTTCACTCAGATGCCATCTTGGGCTCTCCCCCAGCTAAGCCTATTTATGTATTAAAATCTTATCCAGATGTCAACCACTGATGATCTTATACGTTCCAAAACAGGCTCTAATAATTTCAGATAAAGATAAACACATGCAAATATGTCAGGTTAAAAGCTAAAGTTAGTAGGATCTGGGAAGGAAAGAATGAAAAGTTTCAGAACTTTGTAAATCTTTGAATAAAGGGGATGGACAAGCAGTTTAATTTAGAAATATTAGTGAGCACCTGGTTAGACTGTGATGTGGTTGAATGAACAGAGATATGCCCTGGTACCTTCCAAGAGGGTACAATCTAATGATGACCAAGATCATAGAGAGAATCTATATCATTATAGAATGCAAACTTTAAAGTAACTCTTTAAATTGAGACAGACAGGAAAATTTTCTGAAAGAGGCATGATGTTTAAAGTCTTGAAATATGAGAATCAATAAATAAAGAAAACCAAGATTTCACCTCTAGCAATATGGCAGGCTAAACAGTGCTCTTCCAAATGAAACATTGTTTGATAGGATTAAACACTTCCACTGACATTAAGTACATATGTGAGAATACCAATGCCTCTCTCAATATCTTGTATGGGGAGGGAGCTAGGGGAAGACTCACCAAATGCTGAGTGCATGTATGTCCCTATCACTATGAAATGCATTAAGATGTGAGACCTATGCACCAATAAAATATAAAAAACATCTTTTTAAATGCATTGCTGATCTGTCATAAAAGGAAGAATTTTGCAGAGCTTATACATAAAGGGGGAGGAAAATTACAGATAGTTGTACATCCAAATACCAAAGCTGTCTTTTCCAATAAGAGGTGTTTGTCACACTCTTGAGATTCTGATCTTCTGGGCATTGTAGTTAGAACTGAATCCAAATGCCTATAAAAGATGGATGGAAAAATCCTTCATAAAAAGTTGGGACCCCAGGGGATACAATCTCAGTGTAATAGTAAATAAGAAATAAATTCTGTGCTCAGAAGGGAATAGTAAGCAGGACCAAACTAGGGTTGATATTGAATATATGGGAGTGTAATCTCTCCTGAGAGTTTTATACAAGCTATTCAACTCCTGGTTTATGTCTGAGTTCATAATGTTTATTTATTTTTAAGGAATATCAAGCAGATAAGTTAAAGCAGTTCCTCGTTAATAGGACCTTATATTAATTCAAAATATCAACCAAAGTCTATAAATTTTCCTCAGACACAATTCTAGTGAAAACATACAGCTTATACTAAAATACCACATAGCATATGTTAAAATAAGGCTCAAGGAATGAGACCCAGTAGAAATACCAGACAATGTAATGAGATATACATTTTTTTCAGATATTGGAACTATTAGGGAAAGAATAAAATATAATTATATTGAATTACTTCAAGGAAGTTAAGGGTATAAGAAAAATAAAAGCATGGAACAAGAAATATACCACATGGCATGGTGGCATATACCTCTAATTCCAGTATTTACGAGGTCGAGATAGGAGGATTGTAGGTTTGAGGTCAATCTCAGTAATTTAGTGAGACCTTCAGCAACATAGTGAGACCCTGTTTAAAAATAAAAGAATAATAGGACTTGGGTGTGACTCAGAGATAAAATGCCCCTGGGTGCAATTCCCAATTCTGAAGAAAAAAAAATAATAATAAAATAAAATATGTAGAAATATTATATTTAACATGTATATATGTACTATATATAATTCAATGTTAAAACTCAATGGATAAATTAAGCAACAGAGTTTAGAAAAATAGAAAGCTAGAAGACAGGGGGATAATATTTTTAAATTGCTCAGAATGTGGCTAAATGAAGATCTATAGAGCAATTAAAAGTCAAGGGCAAAAAAGTGAGAAGCTGCAACATGTCTCTTCCAAATTCTTAAATGAGATGAGAGTGAGAATTCGTAGAAACTACAGTGGAAGAATCTAGTGAAATAACCATCTAAAATCCAGGAAGCCCCTAAATTGCAATAAATCAACAACAACTGCAACAGCAACAATAGCAGCAATAGCAAAAGCAGTAAAACAACATCAGCAACCATAACCAATAACAGCAACAACAGCAGCAGCACCCAACCTAGGCATGTACATTGAAATCGTACAGCACAGAGACAAAAAGAGGATACCCTAAACACAGTCAGATGAAAACAGAACTCACCTCCACAGTAATTGCAATGAATTTGTTGACTATCTTAATCGCATCAAGGAAAACTACAAGAGTGGCATATCTTTCTAACTGCAGGAGAAAATAACTATAGATAATAATACTTTGTCCTATAGTTGATATTTACTAAGAAGATAGATCTCAAATTGTCTCACCTGCAATGAAAAGATAATTACATGAGAGTATAAATATATTAACTTAGTTTTATTGTGTCTATCATTTCCCAATGCATACAATATATGAAAACATTATGCAATCTATCTTAAATAGATACAATTTTTGTATATCACCCATACCTCAATAAAGTTAGGGGAAAAAAAGAGTTCAATATCCAGAGAAACTTTCTCTCAATGATGAGGTTAAAATACCAATATTTGAAAAACAAAACCTAAGAGATCATACCACCAACACACAGAGAGGATGCTATTCGGAGGCATAAATCAAAGGAGAAATAACATAATCCAGAGGGAATTGTGTTTGATATCAGAGTGAAAGCTGAATAGATATTGGCAAATGTGTGGGTAAAATTTTAAAAAATTCCATTATATAGTAATAATGCCTTTATTTGTAAGATGAAAAGAAATAGTAAAACACAGTTATAAAAATATATTACTTTGGGTGAAGTGTGATTAAAATTAAAGCAGTTAGTGATTTTTGTTTTGTTTAGAGAGGATATTGATTATCTTTAGACTTTAAGAACGCATTTTAAATAGGAATTCAACCACTTTGGATATCTATTGGCAGTTTCTTAAAAGGTTAAATATACATCTATCCTATGGCCCAGAAATTCCATTATTAGGCATTTATCTAAAAGACATGAAAATCTCTGTCCAAAAATACAGCTTAGAATAAGAATATTCATAGTAACTTTATTCATAAAGGGCCCAGACTGGAACTAGTGCAAGTGCTATGAATGGGAGAGTATATTTTAATAAAACAAAACTGAAACCCAAGCATTACAATATATTCATGCATAATATATTACTTCTCAACTTAAAGTAACAAATGGCTGATACAAGATATGTGGATTTCAAAAACATTATGCTGAGAGAAATCCCAAACAAAAGATAATAGACTCTAAAATTTAATTTATATGATGTTCTTTAACAGCTAAAACTAATCTATGCTGCTAGAAATCAGATAAGTGGTTGTTTCATGGTGTCAGGGTGGGGATTGACAAGAAGAGATCATTCTGAGTTGATAAAGGTTTTTGATGGAGTATAAATTATACAGGAACATCTTAAAACATTCAAACCATACACTTAAAATCTGTGCTATTCAATGCATATAACTAATAGCTCAAAACAGAGACTGAGATCAGGTAACTAATCAACATTTAAAGTGAAGCAAAGAAAACAAGTGCAATACTTGCCAAAGAAGGCAAGAAAATAAAAAAAAAAAGAAAAAGAAAATGGAAATGGAAAAGAGGGACAAGTATAGAGCACACACACACACACACACACACACACATACACACACAAAGAAAATAGGAACAATTTCATATTTAATGTATACATCTAAAGTCTCTCCTCAAGATTGTTATCCTAAATATATTTAGGCAATGTATCTCTGTGATGTTTTCATCCATACATAAAAACATAAAGACAGAGAAATATTTAAAGTCAAAGAATAGAAAAAGCCAAACATGTGGTGTGTGACTCCTGTAAACCCAGTTCTTGGGTGGTCTGAGACAGGAGGGTCACAGGTTTGAAGCCAGCTTCAGCAATTTAATGAGATTCTCAGCAACTTAGAAAGACCCTGTTTCTAAATAAAAAATAAAATAGGGCTGATGTGTAGCTTAGAACAAAGTGTCCCTGTGTTTAATTCCCAGTACCACATAAAATTTTTAAAAAGGGATAGAAAAAGCATATTAGGTAAAAAGCAACTTGATGAAAAATGATATGAATGTATTAATAGTAGACAAAGTATCCAGGCAGAAAAGTAAAACCATAAGTAAAGTAAGATTATATAAAATAATAAAAAGCATAATGGAGGAGACATGTTTAAAAATTCTACTCTGTATTGCCCTAATTAGAGACTCAGAGTCTCAATACATACAAAACAAAAAAAATGACATGATGACATTATTACTGAGGGAGATTTCATTCAACATTCTAGAAATTGATAGACAAATCACACAATGTACTAGTAAGGGCAAAGAAAATGTAAACAGGATAAGAGTTCATATGTTCTGATGCAACTAGAATATTAAAATCAGTAATTAGGAAATACATATTCTTTTAATGCTAATCTTCATAAAAAACGAAGCATTTTTGACATGAGATTACTCTAAAAATTTTCAGAGAAGTAAAATAATGCAGACTTCATTCTCTGGTTAAAATGCAATTAGCTGAAATCTATATTAATTATATATAAAATGAAGAATGTGTAGCATATGCCTTTGTATATGTGCACTATGATTGCACATGTATATACAATTAAGTTTAATCCACATTTATTTATATAATTAAAATAATGTTAAGTTGCCAGAAGTTATAGAAAGATACTTTTAAGCAACTCATGGAGTTTGAAGAAAAATTAAAAGTAGAAATTTGATAATACTTTTTATTGGTGCATTATATTCAAACTAGATAAGACTTTTAAATCAGTAGTAAGAAATATGAACTTCTCGTTGACCCACTGAAGGCTTTTTGCATATGAAAGTTTATGTGGGTTAATGAAGCAGCAAAGTAAAGAATATTATGGTTATTTTGGGTGACACAACTACAGATAAAAATATGATTTTAGCCTGACAAGAAAAAAGAACAAAAAATTTGGAGAATTCAGAAACTTTTATGGAATAAAATAGACAGTATTTGATATACAGATGAAGAGTGTCATGGAAAGGATCTCAGGATTCCTCTGAGGTTTCTGACTTTGATGTTTGTGGGATGGTAGTGAATTTTTATTTGGCGTGGAACAAAGTTGGCAGGACAGATTTGAGAGCAAAGGAAAGAAAACGGGTTCAAATTAGAAGTGTCAATTTTGAGATGATTATAAATTTGTCCACATTATTAAATGTCTTGAGGGCTAGAATGTCAGGGGAGATAGATTTGTGAGTCATTGGCACATAGGGTGTGAGGAATAGCATCCCTGTCCTGTACAGCATACAGAACACAGAGCAGAGAGAGGGATTCTCATTGTGGGCATATTGGGTTTGACTGTGTGACTGTGATGAGACCTCTCATGACTGTTTCAGAAGTAGTGAGGATTGTGGCTCAAGAGCCTGAGTCCTTTCTTCAAAGAAGTCTGATAGATGGGAAGGGAAGGCAAGGGAAGAGAAAGGAGAGAGCTAGGGCTGTTTTGTTTTTGTTTTTTTGTTTGTTTGTTTGTTTGTTTGTTTTCATGCCAGTACAGGGCAATAAACCTAGGGGGATTCTACCTCCAAGCTACTCCTTCAACCCTACTTTATTTTGAAACAGGTTCTTGCTAAGTTGCTAAGGGTCTTGCTAAGTTGCTGAGGCTAGTCTCAAATCTGTGGTCCTCCTGTCTCAGCCTCCTAAGTACTGGGATTACTGATGTGCACTACTATGCATGGCATAAATGGAGATTTGATTGATAAGGAGAATATTTTTAAGAATGAGACAGAACTAGGACACACATGTGTATCTATATATAATTTATATTTAATATCAAATATATACAATTTGTCCACATTAATATACTGAGTACTCGAATATATATATACATATATATATGCATATATATATATAATGTCTATGAGGAAAGAGTCAATACAGAAGAAAATACTAAAGATGAAAGAGAAAATAATTTTTTCATTTCCACTCACATGTAGAAGCTAGAGAGAAATTGAAAATTAAAAGGGACTTCACCCAAATGAATGGAAATCAAACTATCAGACCAATGCATGTTTATCTATATTTATGGCTGCACAATTTATAATTGCCAAACTATGGAACCAGCCAAGATGTCCATCAACAGATGAATGGATTACAAAACTATGGGACATGTACACAATGGAATTTTACTCATCATAAAGAAGAACAAAATCATGTTATTTGCAGGGGAAATGGATGGAACTGGAAAACATTATGTTAAGTGAGATTAGTCAGTCACAAAAAATAAAACATTGTATGCTCTCCCTAATATGTGGAAGCTAGGGAAAAAAGGGGACATAAGAGGGACTCCTGAGGAAGAAGGAGAATCCTTAGGTGATCAAAGAATTTGATCTAACAGAAGGTGACAGGGGGAGGGGGACACCCTAATGCACATGATGTACTTTCAAGAACACATCTAAGTCAATCACTAAACTGACCTTGAGAAGGAGGGAGGAGGAGGGAGTGGGGTGGGAATTGGGGAAGGGTTAAATGAGAAATGTGTGCATGTATGCCTTTATCAGCGTGTACCTAACAAAGATGTACATTACAGTGCACCAATTAAAAAAAGTAAAAAAAATGTAAAAAAAATAACAAAAAAAGGACTTCAGATAAATAAGACGAGATAAAAGTAAAATAGTAGAACGGGGTTTGAGGAAGGAGTGGGGAGGTGAAAGGGTTGACTTTATGAAGGAAATGGTTCAAATAGTGCTTTGTTCATATATGGAGTTATCAATACCATTTTCAATATTATATATATATGAGGAGTGGGGAGAGGTACATGAGATTCAGGAGGAAATACAAGTTCTGCATATACGTATGTTTCCATCATTCTGAGCCCAATTATGATGTATAATTACAATGTACCTATTAAGAAAAAGAGAGAAAGATTCTTGAAAAGCATAGATATAATCAAAGGCATTGGTGAAAAGATTGACCTCAAATATGATAGGTTATCCCAACCTTGGTGGCTAAAATTGACAGAGGCTATAAAAACATCTATATATCTATACGATAGATAATGATGCTTTTATTTTCAGAGAGCTGAAACATGAGTGTATTTCATACATAAAGCCCATTCTTTCCTACCAAGATTTGCTTTTATTAAAATGTTCATTTGTTTGAATACAGTATCCTTATTCAGTATGCAAATTTTGTCGCTGGAAAAATTACTTGCAGAATGGGATGATATGATATAGTTATTCCTTATTATAAAGATACTGGTTAAGAGTTAAAATAATTTTAAGCTTTAGATTAAATTTCATTTCTATTTTGTGGATATGAAGAATCTTATCTTTATACTCTTTTAAGTAGTCCATGCCCCCAATTTTTAAAGATTTAATAGGAGACTCAGGAATAATGTGAAGTGTATTAATTTCATTCAAAGCTTTCCATTTGCCTTAGAATTTTATACTCTTCAAAATAATTTCACTTATACATTTGAATATATTTCTGCTGGTGATGTATACTTTAGGAAAGTTTTGTTCATCTTCTGTAGATAGGCACATCTATAACGTTTTTAGTAAAATCAGTTTTTGATGAAAGAAAAACTTTGCCTGGACCAATAAATGGTATGGGGCGGGGAGAGAAACATACTGTATTATTTCCGTATACTGTAAACAAAATACAGTCAAAATAAACTCTTTGTTCTAGCATCAGAACCTCTTTTAATTCGTATCTCTTGCTTTGGGGGCATTTTTCTTCCACAATAGAGAGAACAAAGAGGCAAGAGACTTTTTGCCATTTTAAGTGTAGTTCACTTCAGAAATCTATGAAAATCTTTAAATTGCTGAAAGGACAGCTCCCTATGTACAGACATATACACATCTTTGTGGGAGAAAACTGTGTGTCTGTGTGTGTGGGGAGGTTCAAGTTATTGTGTCAATATTTCAAAAAGATGAATTTTCCACCCAAGCTTGATATTCTTCTTTATCTGTCTCTAGATATGATAAGCACTTCCCCAAATTCCAGTTTTAAAATGAATACATCTCAATACCTCATGCTATAGCAAAGTAAGTTTCAGAATCCTTTCTTAATTAATTATTGTATTTAGAGAAATTTCATCATGTATTCATATTAAAAAAATGGAGACTCAGTGTAAAATCTATAAATGCAGAACCATGAACATCAAAGATGAATGAGAATATTTCATTAGTCAGTAGCAGAATGTGAACACAGAGTGTTTAGGTATTACAGATACACACTCTATTTCTACGTATGTTGGAAAATTATTTTACTGAGAACCAGTGGTGTGAGTGCACCTTATATACTTCATTTCATTTAATTTTGGAATATTTTCATGAAGTAGGTATTATTCTCACCCTGCACATAAGAAAAAATGAGACTTAGAGTTCAAATGACTTGCCCAAATTCACGTCAGAGCACAGATTTGAGAGAAACAATATATGCATCATATGCCTTAACTTTTTAGGCTCAGTCTTCAGTACACCGCTTCTTGACTCAGAGACATAATGAGAATTAATGCACTTTCAGTGTGAAGTCAGCTGTAGGAAATGGGTAGAACAGGGACTTTACCCACATGAGGAAATTGGCCTGGACTTTGGTGAAAGAACTAAATGGGGCAGTGAGAGTCAGATTCTGGACAATGTTATCAGTGACTTTAGGACTGTTTTTCCTTGACAAAGGCCACTCTTGTGTGTAGGGATAGTTTCCGATGCTTAGATGATGGAGAGTGCAGATGGTTCTTGGCTAAAACACAGGGCTCAAAATTTACCTTAATATGAATATAAGAAGCAGTTTTCAGAGGTGTTTGGAAAGTCATAAGCAGAGGTTTTCTGCTTGGTGCAAGATGAAGGTGCAGGGAAAATCTATTTCCCACAAGCAGAATCAACCTGTGGAAGTGCTGCTCATCTTCTAAGCTAATAGAATTTGTGAAAAATAATATGCAATTTGGTTTGGTTGGGGATTTTCACTATTTATAGTAAATACTTAGAAAATGGAATAAAATACCCATTTAAATTCAATGTGGTTCAATTTTTTTCAGTTCCTTTGCTGGCTTCCCTGGTGGTTTCTGAACAGCTCAAGTGTTTATCATATTAGCATAAAAGGTAGAATATAAGGACAACACTGGTATGATTTATTTTTAACTGATTCAGTTTCTAATGCCCAAACCTCAGAGGCCTCCTATTACCTTGAATGTATTTTTATGACATAAACATATTACGGTTTGGTGCCTCTAAAGTTCATTTCTCCTTAGGCTTGTTTTCCTATCATATTTATTATTTTTCACATTAACTGATACTGTATCACAGAGTCTAGCCAAGCAATAAGTAGTCTATTAAAATATTGACTCAGAGAACTCATTTTTAGAAGATACCTCTAAGAGTGCATATCAGTACAAAAAGGCTTTTTTAAGAAAGAAGAAATAGAAATTAGTATTTTTTTATAGAAATTAGTATGAAGTTACAAATGTATAAATCATAAGAGTGGTTAACCATATGAGTTGGGATTCATGTAAAAGACATTAACAGACAGTTAGCCTTAAAGTGCTTAACATGTTTTGGGGTATGTATTGTGTTCTACAAAGTCATGCACAAGAAACCATGTTGTGAGTAACCAGTTATATTTTTTAAATTGTATTTAATTTAATTTTTTTTTTTTTTTTGCGGTACTGGCGATGGAACCCAGGGGCATTCATACCATGCCCGGCTTAGTAACCAATTATTGAGTACTTACTGAGTTCTTGATGTGGACTGAGATCTTTAATGTACTATTTCATTTTATCATTAGAAAAACTCTGTGACAGTGAGTTATGTTATCCTTATTTTACAAATGAGGAAACTTGGACTTAGAATGTTTTTGAGAATTTCTACCAAGGTCATAAGTTAATCAATGGAAGAGCTTGTATCTGAATGCTGGCATGTATTCAATGAGATGACTTTGGTAAGAATCAGCTCAGAATGGATCACAGACATAAGTGATAGAGCTAAACTTATAGGGTTCCTAAAAAAATAGCAAAATATGTCTTTGAAATGTTCAGTTAGGCAAAGATTTCTTAGATTAAACATACATACATACACAAATTATCTATGAAAGAAAAATAATTATGTATATTCAATTTCTTTGGAAGAACACTGTAAAGAAAATACAAAGTCACAGACTTTTTTTGTTTATATACAAAACATGTACATGAAAAAGGACTTGTACATAGGATATGCAAAAAATACTTTACACATCCCTAAGAATGCTTTTGAAAATTCCAAAAATACTCTGGATGTACTACTAATATGCCATATTCAATTTTAGCCAAAATTATAGAAACCAATATTTAAGAAGTTAATTTTTACAACATATAGTTTTCCAACATAAATGATAAAAACATCAATAAAATCAATGTTATTTCAGTAACTAGGTCTTAATGTAGTAGAATATGTACATAATTACTATAGAAATATATAAAAATAATTGTAAACTATCCAATCAAATCTAAGTAGAAAGATCAAATTTATGGATGGAATATTTTATATTTATGACATTGATTCTTCTCATTTTCATTAATCACTCAGCAAATCCCAATAAAAATATGTGTATTCGTGTACATGTATGTGTGTGTGTATAATTTGAAAGGCTGATTCTAAACTTATATGGAAGAAAAAAGGATTAAGATTAGCCAGGAAAAAAAAAACTAAAAAATTATTAAAATTGAGAAAATCTCTACCAAAAAAGTTTTTTTTCCATGTGCAGTAAAGAATGGGAATAAATAAACAAACAGGAACGAAGCATAAAAGGTAAAAGGATGCATAGACATACACAAGCATGTGTTAATGGCATCATGGACCACTGGAAAGAAAGAATATTCAAAAACTCACGCTGGGAGAATTCACGATCTGTGTGGAAAAGAGTATTTTATTCACTTTGTCACACCAGATACAAATATCAAGCTCATATGAAAATAAAAAGTGATTTCATATTTTTCTTATCCATCCCATTTTACAGCTGTTAATTTAAGGTAATTATTATACCACCCCTTTTGCTGTTAGAGGTGTCAATATTTGAATGAAAAATCATGCTATAAATATGAAACATGAAAATCACATCTTTCAAGTTATAAAAAGGAAATTCAGACAAAAGCCAGAGAAAATGAAATAAGAATATACAGGAGAGTTTAGAATATGAGAAGATAGAACACAAGGGATTGTGAAAGTGCAGCCTAAGACCTTGGGGAATCCCGATCCTTTTAAATGTAGTTTTTTTCTATTCAAGTTAATAAAGTTCTTTTTTTTTGTAGCTTTATGGACATATAATTAGTATATAAAAATGCACATAACTGAGGTATACAATTTGGTGACTTTTGAATGTATGTATATATTTGCATCACCATCTCTGCAATGCACAAAATAAATATCCATCAGTGCCAAAAGTTCCTTTAGGCCTCTTTGTGTTGTGTTTGTGGTAAGGACACTTGACATAACATCTATTTTCTTAAAATTTTAAGTACACAATACCTTATTGTCAACTACAGGTACTATCATTTCTGGAACTTATCTTGTCTAACTCTAACTTTATACACATAAAACAATTCTCCAAATCCCTCCACTATCATCCTCTGGCAAACACCTTGCTAATACCTCTATAATATTGACTATTTTAGATACTTTGTATAAAGGAATCATGCAGTATTTGTCCTTATGTGACTGACTTATTTCACTTAGCATAAGGACTTCGGTGCTCATTCATCTTGTTAGAACTGGTCAGATTTTCTCTTTTTGAAAGGCTTACTAATGCTCCATTGCATGCAAATAGCACATTTTCTTTTTGTACGTTTGTGTCAATGGACATTTGGATTATTTCCATAATTTGGCTAGTGTGAAAAACATGAAAATGCAGATATCTCTTTGTTACCTGATTTCAGTTCTTTTGGATATACAATAACACACAGAAGTGTTATTATTAAATCAAATTATAGTTTCATTTTTAATCTTTTGATAAAATTTCATTTTGTTTTTCATAACAAGTATATTATTTGCCCATTAATAGTCTACCCCCTTGCTAACATTTAGCAATTATCTTTTTAAAAATAATAGGCATTCTAGTAGGTGTGCTATAATTTCTCATTGTGGTTTTGATTTGCATTTCCCTGATGATTAATGATGTTGAGCATCTTTTCATATACATCATTATTTGGATGTCTTACAAGAAATGTCTATTAATATCCTTTACTAGCTTTAGTCAAATTACTATTTTTTCATTAGTTTTTTTCTATTGAGATTCAGGAGTAATTTACATATTTTAAAAATATATTCTTTGTTGGATATATAATTTGACAATATTCTCTCCCATTCTGTAGGTTACTTTTCACTTGGTCAATTGTTTTTCTTTGCTGTGCAGAAGTTTGTTAGTTTGTTTGTTGAAAGCCCACTGTTGTACTTTTACTTTTGTTACCTGTACTCTTAGGATCACCTCTAAGAAATCATTACTGATACCAATGTCAAAAAGTTACTTCTCGCCGGGCGTGGTGGCGCACGCTTGTAATCCCAGCATTTGGGAGGCTGAGACCGGAGGATCCCGGTTCGCAACCAGCCTCAGCTACTTAGTGAGGCACTCTGCAACTTAGTGAGACCCAGTTTTAAAATAAAGAATATAAAATAGGGCTGGGGGTATAGCTTGGAGGTAGAATGCCCCTGAGTTCAATCCCCAGTACTGCAGAAAAAAAAAAAAAGTTATTTCTCTGTGATTTCTTCTAGGAGTTTTATTGTTTCACTTCTGCACTACTGCACCTGCCTTCTATTGAATATAGTGCTGGAGCTTCTAGCCAGAGTCATTAGGCAAGAAAAAGAACTTAAGCAATCAGAGAACAATCAAATAAAAATTAAGAAGTGATATTATCCTTGTTTGCAGATGACATGATTTTATAGGTAGAAATGTTTAAAAGCTTAAAAAAATTAGATCTGATTAAAAAATCACCTTTATTGAAGTATACAAATCTACTTAAAGAAATCAGTTGTGCTTCTGTGCAGCAACAATGAACTCTCCAAAAAGGAAATTAAGAAGGAAATCTCATTTATAATAGAACCAAAAATAATAAAATACTTAGCAATCAACCTAACCAAGGAGATAAAATCCTTTGACACTGAAAACTATAAAACAAAAACATCAAAGAAGCTATAAATAAAAATACATTCTATGCTCATGTATTGGTAGAATTTAATATTGTTAAAATGTCCACATGTCCCAAAGTAAACCATAGACAGTTTAGTCTCTTTTGAATTTCCAAATGGATGAGGTGCCTGAAGGATGTGGGGTGGTGAGAGATGAAGACTTCATAGAAATTAAATTTTTGTCACAATCACCAGAGTCCCTGATGGATGGGAGGGTTATATTATGATTTGCAAGGGCCCCCCAAGAAAGCATGTGTTGGACACTTAATCTTCAAGGCAACAGTGTTGGGATGTGGTTCCTAATTGGAGCTGTTCGGGTCATGAGGGCTCCGCCCTTATTAATGGAATAATGTCAATTATAAAGGGATTGAGGTCATGCGTTCTACCTTTTGCTTGCTCTCCTGTCCTTCTTCATACTATCATGGGAAGATGGAGTGAGAAAGCACTGGTCATATGGACCCCTTTATATTGGACTTCCTACCCTTCAGAACTATAAGAAACAAATCTCCATTCATTTAAAATTACTCAGTCTCAGATATTCTGCTATAACAGCATGAAATGGATTAAGACAAGATATATTTTAATTTTACTGGCAGTGATTCTTGTATCCAGGGTAACAACCTAGAAATATATATTAAAAAACATGGCTTCAATAATTTATTTGTGATGTGTCAGGATTACATTGTCTATGTCCCAAGATCTTTGTGTCAGTTGTGCTGAGTAGGATTTTAAATGAGATATTTGATCAGGATCATCTGTTATGGGATATAATGCCATGTCACAATGCATTCTTTTTTTTGGTCAGTATATGCTTTTATTATTCGGAGGAAAAACATTCGTTTTTAGCCATTAGTATAATATAGAATGAAACTCAGGAATACAATTATTCTTTATTATAGCTAACTGAAAAATCAGGCATGTTTATTTTTTTTCTCCTTCTGAATTTAACTATTCTCAAAATTGTGAACATTTTCAGAGAGACAAATTGTTTAGCATGCACAATAAATACAAAAATGAATAATACCCAGCCACTTATCCCTGAGAAAAAAGAAACTACCATACAACTGCTCATGAGGGCATGTGTTTATGAATTAGGTCTCTCTCTTTTTTTTTTTTTTCTTTTGTGGTACTGGAGAGGGAACCTAGGGGCATTCTACCTCCTAGCTATACCCCCAGCCCTATTTTTTATTCTTTATTTTGAAACAGGGTCTCACTAAGTTGCAGAGAGCCTCACTAAGTAGCTGAGGCTGGCCATGAACATGGATCCTCCCATCTCAGCCCATCTCAGTACTGGGATTATAATCATGCACCACCATGCCTAGCTGAATTAGACCTCTTTTAATGCTAATTATAAAACAGCTATTATTAAATCATAAAAGAGATCATGTAATCAAGTGTGAATTACACGTTTCCATCTAGTTCTATGTATATCAAGATCCAGAGGACTCAAATGTGTCATTAAGATATAGGATTCTGTCTTTCTTGTGGTTTTACTTCTTTTGATGATGGTCACTTTGGGATTACATGACCATATACAGAAGGGATTTTTGTTTCTCAAAACTTCCTGGAAAAATCCAATGATGTCTCTCATTTCCAGCTCCTATCCTCCACCTTGATCTCACATCTATATACACGTGCACTCTTATTGTCAACGGTAGTGTAGTGACTTGGTCAGGCCTGGGTTAATGTGCCTATACTAGCTGTGATTACAAGTGGTCATGTGAACTTGGGGAGCTAGAGGAACCAGCAGCTGGTTGAGTGGTCCAAGAACCGGAATCTCAGGATTGGAGCGACCACTAATTCAGTCCCAGTCCAAGAGAGAAAGGCCAAGAAACTCTGGAGAAATGATGGTGAAAGTCCAGTTTGAAGAGCTGACAGCCAATATCTCAGGTGAGAACAGACAAGCTTTTCTCAGGAAGAACCATGAATGCCTTCATGCTACTTTCTCCTTTTTATCCACGTCCTGTGCCTATCAGAACAGTGCTTCCCACATTCAGGAAAGGAGTCCCCCTTCAGTGTTCCATTACATAAGCCAATAATCTCATTAACCCCCCAAAGTCACATAATCTTAGATGTTTCATAATTCAGTCAAGTTGACAATCCAGATTAACCATCACATCTGATTAATTGGATCTGCAGTTAAACATAGAGGATAAACTGGAATTCAAATAATGACCACAAAGAAATTATTAGAAACCAAGAAGGGAATTAAGAGAAAGTCACTGTGGGAGTCAGTATTACAGTTCCTCAAAAGACTAGAAATGGAATCAACATAGGATCCAGATATACCACTCCTTGGTATCTTTTCAAAAGAATTAAAGTCAAGATATTATAGTAATATGTGCACACCTATGTTTGTTGCAGCATAATTCAAAGTAGCCACATTATGGAACTAACCTAAGTGTTCATCAACAGATTCAGGATAACAAAAATGTGATATACACACACAAAGAAAATTTACTCAGCCATAAAGAACAAAATTATGTCATTTGCAAGAAAATGGATGGAAATAGAGAATATATGCTGAGATCAGCCAGTCTCAGAAAGTTAAGGGTCATACATTTCATCTCCTATGTAGAAGTTAGAACGAAAACAAAAGGTACTTCAGATAAATGAAGAGAGAGGCTAGTAGCACAGTAGAAGGAGATTGGTAGGAAAAGGTGGAGAGGAGAAACAGGGTCAAGGAAGGAAACAGTTCAAATAATGTTATGTCCATTCATGAATGTATCACTACCAATCTCACTAACAGGAGGGAAGAGGGGAGAGCAGGGTGGGGTGGAGTGTGGAGGGAAATACACTAACTAATGTATTTATGTGTGTTTGTATCACTTTGAATCTCACTATGATGTATAATTACAATGAGCCAATAGAAGTATTAAAAAAAAGTCACTACTATCACTACCCCTGCAACAATCCTTTAGAAATAAACCCAGCATAATAGGTGGTAAGAAGAATTTCCAAGAGTAGAAAGGAAGAACATTTTGAATGGTAGACTCCAAAGAATATCTGAAATTTTTCTGATACAATGAAATTATTTGTATATAAATTCTAGTATAGTCTTTAAAGAAAAGCTCTACAGTTCCTTTTGGCCAGAGTTTGTGGTCGGGAACATGCTTCGGGTTAATTTTTGTGTTATTTTTTCACATTCTTACCACACCTCTACTTGCTTGCTCAGCAACTGACTTGAAGAACACCAATCGTAAGTTTTATCTCAAATCTTACACAAAGGTAGAGCAGAGGGTTTTGAAACCTATACTCTACCAAGTCAGGTAAACAGATTGTGTGTTGATAATTTCAAATAAAATGCAATCATTCAGGCAGCTGCAAACAGAGCTTAATATTGCTCCTTATATTTGATTTAAAAACAAGAGAAAAAAACCATATTATCATAATGCTTTTTATTAGATGATACAATTTACCTTGCAGACTTTCTTTTTATTCCAGCATCCCTCATTTCTGGAATCCCCATGATTGTATTTTTATCCCTGAGCAGTATTTATTACATGGTCCAAATCTGTCATTGTTGTTTAACTCCAAAATTCTTTAACAAAAGAACTTTCCAGATAATCAGCAGGTATAGTATTTATCCATTCTTTTCTTTTTTAAAAGAAACATGGAAAATAGAAAGCATGAAGACTAGGGGAGGAGGATTAGCCTTTATTTCTTTACTGTATAACAATTCTAATTTGTCATAAAAAATAAGATTGTCCAGTACGTAATCTTTTAACCAACTGTAAAAGACAACATTAATCTTCACAGTACATAAGTTACAAATCCTTTCTAAAAATAAATTACTTAAAATAAATCTAGAAACCTAGTTAAGAGTGTTTCAGTGTGTAGAACTTGCAATTAATGCTTAAATCTCTAAAATACTAAAATTCGTTTCCAAAGCTTTTAGTATAAATGACCATACACTAGCAGAGGCATTTCTGTAAGAAAACTGCATTTGCTCGCTATTTCTCCTTATTTATTAATTCATTTAGTTGTGAGAATAAAAAAAGTACAAAATAGATATCAATGAGAACTTCAGCATTTGCATTAATGAGTAAATATGTAAACGCTTGGAAAATGATATGCGCTATTAAGTGTTAGATTGGGTTTTTAATATTTCCTTGAAGAATATGATAATTACCTCATTGCCAGTAGTGTAGGTATCTATCACTTCAAATTTAATAATATAGAAATATAAGTTCAAAAACAAATATTAGAAATTTTCAGGCTTAGAAATAATTTATTCATATGCCTATCTCTGTATTCTAAGTAATTTTTGAAACTGGTGTGTATTTTCATTTTTTCTCAATCTTTTAACAATCTGATATGGTAAAGTCAGAAAGCTTAAATAAGATTTTTAAATATTCTGTACTTTTAGAGTGCATTTTAAATATGCTTTTGAAACTATGATGCTTTTATACAACCCTTTTATGTTTTAGAGCATTTAGAATGTGTAATTACATTTTTAATAAAATGTATGTGCCAGTTTTTTTTTTATTATTATTATTAGGTGTGATACTGCTCTGGAATGAGGGCTTAGGACCTCACAGATGACTATCCATGTCTGCATCTGATCTGTGTGTATAAGTAAAGTTTATATTTACATGAGATCCTCAATCCTTCCATTGTAGAATAGAACTGTTTCCATTCCCTTCTTCACTAGTAGGTGTGGTTTTTCCACAGAAAATTCTACCACCATGGTATTATACCATAACCTGTTAGATGCTTTGCAAGACCAAAGGGACTTCAGTCTGTGCAGTCTCAAAGTGGTTGTTCAAGGAATTTTTGAGCATTTCTCACTACATTGTTGGTAAGAATAATTTATATTTGAGTTGTGAACTTAATATATGCCAGATTCTATGTGTAATGCTTTCCATGCATATTTTTCAATTAAGCATTACAACAACATTTTAAGGTGGGTATTATAATTAAGGAAGTAAGGCGCAGAGAGGTTAAGCACTTGCTCAAACCTGGCTAGTTAATAAAAATAAAATAAAATAAGAAAAAAAATAAAATGGATTTTGAAAAGGCATATATGTTTTACACTCTATGATCTGAACTGTATACTTCTTTGCAAATGGGTCCTGCAAAGTACTGTTGGTAATCACAGTTTAGGCATATCAACTGGAATAAATCAATGATGCACTTAACTCCTATAAAAAGCCTAATCCAATTTTTGACACACTAAGTTGGAGAATTTTTCATTAAATTTTTTCTCATGTTTAATCCCAATTCAAAGTCTCTTTGCATCAAAAATTCTGCTTTACTTTATCTTTATAGTCTCATCTAGGATGCGTCTCTTTGAACAAGGAGTGAACATTATTACTCTGAGAATATTCTAGCAATCCAATTCCATTTGAAGAGATTAATTTCACCTTTGAAACTTCCCTACCATCTTCCAATAGAGGACCATTTTTAAAATGGAAACACAATTTATGCCCTTGAGCTGCATGATATAAATAAACATGAAAATATTAGTATAAGAACAAGTATTTCATGGGTTAAAATTTTCTTTTGACCTATATCTTTAGGATCTAGATATATTTTGATTTTATTGAGCATGTGCTTGACCATAAATGTGAATTCAATAGAAATCTGATTTGTAGTATTCCTGCTATTTGAACCTTGCCTTTTCACTTACAGAATTTGGCCAAGCACAAAAAGACCTACAAGTTAAACATTTGTTTACTTCAGTGGGAAAGCAATATTCCTTGTAAGAATGGGCTTAGAAATAAATTTCTTTGACTTTGATTTTCAGTTCCTCAAAAATTAAGATGGTACAATATCAATTTTGTTCTATAGCAAGAGGGGCTCCAGATGCATGGATATATTCAACTTCAGTCCAAAAACCAAACAAAGTTTAAACTTAAATTTTATTTTAATATGCTTTTATTGATGCATTGTAATTATACATCAGAATGAGTTTCAGAGTGATAGAAATATACATGTATATAGCACTTGGTATAATAAAATCTTTCTTGTTCTATACTGTATTTATCACTTCATTATTTTTTTTTCTTTTGGAACTGAGGATTGAACCAAGGTTTTTTTTTTTTTTTTTTTTTTTTTACATCTAAGCTACATTCCTCAGTCCCTTTTATCTTGAAATGAGATATCTCTAAGTTGCTGAAGGTTGTGCCAAGTTGCTGAGACAAGCCTCAAACCTGCTACCATCCTGTTTTAGCCTCCTAAATATTGGGATTACAGGTGTGTGCCACCATGCCCAGCTAATTCATTGCTTCTTAATAGTATAAGCAAATAAGTTCAAGATTTACTATAAATTTTTTAAAACAAGTTTTAAATAGATCATAAATTATATTCCTACATCACAAAGTATAAGAAGATATTTTAAAGAACAAACTTACAAATAGTCAAGTTAATTTATAGGATATTAAAAAGTAATTTTAGTTTAAAATATTTTAAATAGCTACTTTGTTTTATGCACAAAATGTAAAATTGTATTTTTTATTTTAGTCTTTTTATGAAATAGAAGTAAAAGTTGAATTCACTATGAAAAAGATGAAGAGATCATTTATCTCATTTATCTTCACATTATGGAGTATAAATATGAAAGTACTTTAGAGAAAGTAAAGGAATAGGTTGATTATTCACAATAAAATGGAATTTTGCTATATATATACATATAGTATAATTTTGACACAATAGGTTGGAGAAAACTATATAAGTATAGCTATATATATGTATATAAATGTATGTATATACGTATATATGTTATAAGTTAGAATTTCACTGTATTCTCTATCTGCTTCTCTTGCTCCAAATAATATTTGGAAAAATGCACCTAACAGATGGTGTTAGTACTCACTTATGTGCCCACACTAAACCTGCATACACATGATATTTTACTTTTTCATTCTCATTTATTTAGTATAGCCACATATATTACAAACTTGCATGGGTTGCACTCAATAACACACTGTTTTCCTTATTGCCCTACACATTTTTTTTTTGTATAGAAGCATCTGACTATGGAGTTGTTTAATAAATTGAAATCTAATATCAGCAAAGACAGGATTTAGCCTGAGATATGCCAATTTTTCTGAATTGATGGAGTTGGACTCTTGCTCTCTGTCCTTGAAAGGAAAAGTTTAAATACTGATTAAATAAGTGATAGGTATTTTAATCTTACCTTGTATGGCTTTAAATGAATAGAAGGATTCAAAGAATTCCTACTAAACATTCAAAAAGAAAGCAAGACTGGCTCAATATTTGTACTGTGTAGCTCAGAGGACTTAGAGGAAAATGTGAGAAAGAGAAGCTATTTAGTCTCAAGTGTGTACTTTTATGGTACTTCAATAATGCAACAGTCTATTGTACTTGGACAGAAATTCTTAAATCTTAAAAGAGATAAAATGATGACTTCGGAAGAGGTAAGCAGTATAGCTATTAAAACCAAAACTTATATACTATACTTATAAATTACTGGTCAAATTGCTATATCATTAATTAAAATAAGTACTTATAGTGATCAAAATAATTGTTTCTGTACTACTAAGGTCTAGTTGCTCCGATCATTTTAGTAATGGAATTTGTGGAATCATTTCTGATTATATACTCATATAGCTGCTTAGTCTTTGATTTCAGACAAATCTTTGCATATCTGCTAATGACAATAACTGATCACATTTTATCTTTGCTTTCTTGCCTCAATGCACAGATTTATGATGCTTTCTGTATGTCAAGAAGCAATTGCTTCATTTCATATCTACATGAAAGTTCTTTATGAGATCATTATTTTTTATTATTGTCATTATTGTTACTTAGGACTGATTCTCCTGACCTCTTTAGGAAGATCAAAACATGTGAGTGAAAATGAGGGATGTTTCCTAACTAAATGGTGACCAACCAGTCACCACTCAACTATGGAATAGGTGCAGGTGCCATAAAGCCTATCTTCCTGGTGTGAGCTGTGGGCTGTCTGGTTGTGGAGAAAGACCTCGTGTCCATTTCACTAATGTGTAGAATATCATCACAGATTCTATAAAGAGAAAATATAGATAAAATATGCACAAGGAATTTGGAGGGTGAATAGATATAATTTGTTTATTAATTAGTATTTCAGGTGGATATTAACATATATTAGACATATAATAGTAGGTGTGCTACAATGGTCTAGAGAGTCAATACTTCCCATACTCCAGCGCTCACCTGCAATCTAACAAGCAAACGAACATGGCAATACATCTTATTGTAGGTAGTAAAACGAAATCTCATAGAAGCACAGAGGAAAAAGCAATTTTTTAAGGAAGGCAGAGGAATAATTTATTATAAGGTCATTAGGTATCGATATGAGTGAATAGAAATTACTAGATAACATTCTTCATTTTAAAAGAAGTGTTATTTCACAAGTGTCATTCTGGTTATTTCTTCTGTCTTTTCTAAGAGTTCACAAAATGAATGGGTGCTCATGTTTCTATTGGTCATTTTCTTAAGAACCAGCAGTGTCTTGCAGTAGGAACTGTTGATTTGATTGCCTCTCTTTTTTTTCCCCCATGGAGAAGGCTGAGCTTTTTACTGATAACATGGTGCTCTGTTACACGTAACAAAGTCCCCTGAGAGAGTGGCTGTGCTCCATTTTCCTCCTCCCATTTACTCTTGAGCTCCCTCAAGTCAGCCTTTGTCTCCTTTTCCCCACAGAAGATGCAATTGTCAAAGTAACAAATAACCTATATGTTGCTTAATGCAATCGTCCATTCCCAATCCTTTGTACATTTGATCAACGCGGTGTATTTCTTCATCACTTTTTTCTTCTTCAAACATTTACTTCACTTGGCATTCATGACACCAATATCTGTCTGCTTCCCATACCATTGACAATTTCATGGCAGACCCATTTCCTAATTCAGCTAGACCCCTAAAATCCAGAGTGAGTGCTCCATGCATCGGAACTCTACTCTTTCCTGTGACCATGTTCTTGGTGCTCTTATCCACACATGACTTTAACTAGTGCCTTCATATAGATGGTGCCCAGATTTATATCCTCTATTTCTGTGATAGATGAAATTCATTGTTCTGTGTTTCTCTAGATGCAAGTTGTATATCTCTACTCTAAACAAGAACAACAAAAACAAAAATGTTAGACTTGGCAATTTCACTTATTTTGGCTAATGAAATGGTAAAGGAAAGTCTATTGTCCAAACTTAGAGAACCTTTGTGACCAATATGAAGTGTATTATGTCATATTTTCCTACTGCTCTGAGATTGGCAGACTGTTAGACATGGCAGCTCCATCAGTTTGGGTCTCAGAGTCAAGGCAGCTTGGAGCAGAGCTTTAGTGGTTCCAATATGGCCATGAGATATGAATGATAATTTACAATGTGTTTGCTGCAAGCCACTGAGATTTGGGAATCATTTGTTACTGCTGCCCAGTGAAGCAGTTTGACTGGTACACATTCTTTTCCCCAGATCTTTTCTACCTACTTTTTACTGAACAGGTACACACTGATGTTTAACATGTGTCAAATATACCCCTCATAATTTTCCCCCAAACTTTTCCCTCTTATAGTCTTCTTCATCTATGAAATGACAATCCAATTCTCCCTATTGATTAGGCCTTGATTTTTCTCTTCTCTCACAGTCTCAAATTAATTTATCAGTAGATCCCACGAACTTCAAAATATACTGTACTTACATGTCTAAAATATATGACACTTTTTACCATTTCCTCTCTAATATAGCTTCTCATCTTCCCTCAATTCAACAAATGCAGTAACCTCCTAGCTGATATTCTGTCTCTACTTTGGTCCTTTATATTCTGTTTTTTATACTGCAGCCTGAATTAACATCTCATTCTTTTGTGCAAAAGTTCCCAGTGGTTTTCCATTTCATTTAGAATAAAATTAGAGGTTTTCCTCATTGCCTAGAGAACCTTAACAAATCTACCCCTCTGACTTCACTTCCTCCCACTTTATCATCACTCTGCTTCGGGTATAATTTAGTTGACAAACTGAGAATATGCAGTACACTAGAAATATCATAGTTTAAAAATTCTGCATAGCCATTGAAAACTAGGCCAACTCGAATAAGTCTACTCCCTCACCACCTTAGCATTCTTGTCTATAAACTGATAATACTAGAACTTAAAGAATTGGTGATAATGAATGCATAATATATACAGCCTGTAGCTTACATACATTAGGCATAAAAGTTACCATTGTAATTATAATAATTTTGAGTGATTAATTTTGTATCAGAAACTCAGTTCTTTGATAATCTTGTAAGGTAGTTACTCTTATTGTTTCAGCTGTTCCAAATAAAGAAATTAAGAGTGGATGGGCTTGGAAATGTGCACCTGAGAATGTGGCTCACTTATTCTTCAGAAAACTATTTAAGGTAATTAATATCATCCCTAGTTTACAGACAGAATTGATTTTTAGAAAGAAAAAGTAATATGTTCAAAGTCATGCAGCTTTGGTGAGCGTTGAACACAGGGCTGTCTGCTTCCAAGCCTGGGCTCTTCCCATGTCACATTCTCATTCTACTAAATATAAGTGAAGGGGGTTGAAGAGGTAGAAGGAAAATATAGAGACAAGTTTTCAATTATTATCTCTGAAATTCTGGCTATCTTTTTTTTAACTTGTCTGTTTAACACTTATGTGAATATTAAATCTTGATGCTCTGTTGCGAAAGGAAAAAAAAATCAACATATATTTTAACATTTTGGAAAGTTTATGAAGAAAAATGTCCACATTTTAAGAGGGATTTAAGAGGGCTCCTATGGATATATGTGTATATATGGATGTGGATATATACACACATCTATACCCATACCCATATCCATATCCATATAAATTAATTGGTTTATCAATATTTTACTCTATATCTATTAGCTGAGTTTTTCAGTGGATCCTGATGCTTTCCTTCCTATGTTGAAACAAATTACTATATACTTATCAATATATCATTAAAAAAGAAAAGCTGTAATTCAAATCTGATGCATTTAGTTTTCCTGGAGCATGGAATCCTTTTTTCTGGGCAGGCTTAAATGTAAGATAAGGCTCAGCAGAGGGTATCAGGGAACCAGCAATGTACATTTAACTATATGCTGTCTCATGGCAGCATGTGCCAAGTATTGTTCTCTTTTCTAATAAAACCTGCAAAATGTTTTGAGAAAAGTTATGTGGGCTTTTTGGGTTAGGGTTTTGGGGAAAAAAATGACAAAGGAAAGGAAATGCCAGACTAGCACTGGAGAATGGAGTCAGAAGCTATCTCTTGCAGGTGAAACTAAGAGCCTGTGCATTTGCTATCTAGGAACTAATAAAAGTCATACTTGGTGTGAGTATTTCTGTCTCTTTTTTCTTTGAGGCTGCAAAAAAAAAAAAAATCTTTCCTATCTCTAGAGACATGCTGTGGCCTCAAGTTAGTGAAAAGACACTTTTGTTGCACTGCTCACAGCAATCTGGAACTGCCTCTTATCCTCACTTGTTTGTTTGAATCCTTGTTCCAAAATAGTGACCCCATCACTGACTGCCAGGAGCAAGGCTGGCCTCTTTGCCACTGTTACCTCCTAGCAGGCTACGAAACCCTGTGAAATGCTGTTTTGATCCTGTCCAAATGGGTGTTTTCAGTTTTAGCTGCAATTTTTACATTTCTGTTACATTTTTTTTCTATGTGGTAAAATACTAAGTGTACCCCAGTCTATACCAGGCCACATCCTTTAAGAAGATTGTGTGTGTGTGTGTGTGTGTTTGTGTGTGTGTGTGTGTGTGTGTGTGAGAGAGAGAGAGAGAGAGAGAGAGAGAGAGAGAGAGAGAGAGAGAGAGAGATTCTTGTACTCTTGTACTTGCTAGTCTTATGTAACAGAGTGACACATTTTTAAGAGAAATAAATTATGTGAAATTATGGTTTGTATAGCTTCAAGCAGGACTAATGTCTGGAGCAAATTACCCTATATATAAATACAATAAGTATAAATAGCATACCTTTTCTCCTCTGTTGTGCAATGCTACATATTCTTAAGATCTGGCTTCTATGCAAATGGGAAAAGCAGTGGTACCATTTTCAAAATGTTAGTGGAGCTTCCATACTAAATACAAATGGAAAAAATAAAAATAAATAATACAACTAAACATATATCCATCCTGTTTAAGGCTAGTATCGATTCTGTATTAATGAAAAAGTAGGCTCAAAAAAGTTACTTACCTATCCAACGTCACACAGCTTCTAGAAGACAAATCCAGAACTAATGAGCTGCTTCATTTGGCTGAAACAGCCATGCAACAGCGTGCAGATTCACAGGCTCCAGTACACCTGGAGAGGGTAATCAAATGCCAGTGGAGCCCATCTGGTTTGCGTCAAGCTTCTCCCCACTTCTGTTTCTACCACTGGCTGCCCTTCAGCACTCTTTTGCTTTTCTGTACTCACATCTTCTTGAACACCTCTGCACAGCCCACCACACCAAGTTCACAACCAAGCTGTTGAGAAACATGGATGTGATTCCCAAAATGATTGAATCTTAAAAGAATACTTGGCCAGACCTACGGTAAACATACACAAATTTTCTTTGGACATTTAAAAATAACATTGAAATGAATAATAGCAATAGCCAAGCCATGTTTATAAAATGAGGGAGTTTTTGTGAAACTTTAATGTTGGTGGATTACAAAATTATAGAATATATACAAAATGGAATTCTACTCAGCCATAAAGAAGAACAAGATTACTTCATTTGTAGGGAAATGGATGGAATTGGAGAATATTATGCTAAGTGAGATTAGTCAGTCACAGAAAATGAAGGGTCAGATGCTCTCCCTCATATGAAGAAGCTAGGGAGAAATTGGGACACAAGAGGAAATTCAGAGAAAGGAAAAACCTTAGTGAAGGAGGGGATTTAACTGAGGGAGATGGGATGTGGGCGGAAGACTTGATGAGGGAAACATCTCAGTTGAAAGGATGTACATACACAAACTTATCAAAGCCCATCACTCTGCTGAGCACAGGAAGGTGGGGAGGGAGAAGAGGAGCGGGGTAAGAACTGGGGGAGGGTTCAACTAGTGCTGTGTGCCTGTATGCCTCTATCACCCTGAACTGCATCAAGATGTATAATTACAATGCGACAATAAGAAAAAGAAACTTTAATGTTGGAAATGCAAATAAAATGCATACAAAACAGGGCACACTTGAGAGTGTTCTTAGACACTTTCTGAGAAAAAGTGCAATAATAGGCACATTACTTAAAATTTATCTGTTAATGATGTATGACTGTCCTTTCTGATTTTAAGTGCTTTAAAGAAAGATTATTTGGAAGACTGACAAATTGTTAAAATTATTTTTTATATGCTTCATTGGACATAGTTTAAATATAATTTACATTCTTAACCTGGTGAACTTAAATGTGTATTGTGTAAACTTCAGAATAAGAGATGTTTTTTAATTTGCTCATGGGACAAATTACTGCAATCTTTTACTTGTCCAGATTTTAAAGGGACTATGAAAATTATCTTGTGAGAAAATAACTTCCTTCTACCTGGTTGCTCATATACATAAGTTTTGATTTTTTTGTTTTGTTTTTTTTGGTACTGAGGATTGAACCTAGGGGAATTCTACCTCTGAGCTACACCCCCAGTCCTATTTTTTAGTTCTTATTTTGAAACAGGGTCTCACTAAGTTGATGAGAGTCTCACTACTTGCTGAGTCTGTCCTCAAACCTGTGATCCTCCTGTCTGAGCCTCCCAAGTACTGGGATTACAAGCATGCACCACCACACCCGGTTACATTCAAGTTTTAAGAACATAGTTCATAAGATAACTAAAATAAAAAAAGATAATTGTTGTTGTTGTTGCTATTGCTATGATTATTAAATAAATGTTTCCATAAAAACAGAACTCTTTGAAATTAGTGTGAAGACCAGGGCAAGATAAATTTTAGAGACACTGTCAGTTTAGAAAATGATGAAATCATGTAATGCATCTTACATGTGAAGAATAGTTGATTATTAATTAATGAGTTATATATGTTACTAATTATGGTCTATAAATTTTTTACTTTTGTCTATCCACACTAGCATGATAAATTAACTTATTAAATAAATATGCATATCTATTTCTACTTCTCATCTCAGTTTATTTTTGAAGCTTCTCTTTAAATTATTGTTGAAAAGGTTATAGCACAACTAACAAACTGGGCTAATTCTTTGATTATTAATACATGAGACACATTTGTGTGTTGAAGCAAAATTAGAGCACTTATTGAAAATCCTGGTTATAGAACATGAGGTCAAAAGCATCAAACTTAAGATGACATCTCTTTCAAAATGCTGCATTATGTGTAATTTAAAAGGAAAAGATGTTACATGCCATTACTTATAGTAGCATATAATCATGGCACACCACGATTTCAAGAATGTGAAATCATGAAGTAATCGCAATTAATTAAAAGTGATATATTCTGGTTCCCTAAGAGAATAAGTTCAGTGTTTAGTTAACGGAACAGAAAGTCTACCAGAAAAATACTTTCACTCTTTTAATAAAGACTGAATGAAAGCTAAAAATTGATGTCAAATTTAAGGATAATGGGTTTGGCTAATTTTTGAAGTAATTGATGCTGTTGAGGAGTAGGAGGTTATAATCACAGAAAGCCTTTCAGAAAATTGCTCTGAGGCCAATATGAAGAACAAATTCAAGATATGGAACTTAGGAATCAGAAAGATTAAAGGCAACTTATACAACGCTGAAGTAACTAGGGTCTAATCATAAGTAAAAGCAAATTTTTTAAATGGAATTTTTTTTCTTTTTTTTTTTTTTGCGGTACTGGGAATTGAACTCGGGGACATTTTACCCTGGAGCTACACCCTCAGTCCTATTTTTTATTCTTTATTTTGAAACAGGGTCTCACTAAGTTGCGGAGTGCCTCACTAAGTAGCTGAGGCTGCCTGTGAACTTGTGATCCTCCTGTCTCAGCCTCCCAAGTACTGGGATTACAAGTGTGTGCCACCACACCCGGTTTAAATGGAAATTTTGATAAAAATAAACTAATAGATTCGAATGAAGAGAAGACACACACACACACACACACTCATCCATACACATGTAAAATATGCATGTCCAATTTTATTACTATAACAAAATACCAGCAGCTAGGTAATTTTATGGGAAAAAGAGGTTTGCTTGGCTCATAGTTTCTGAGGTTCAATGGCATGATACTGGCATTGACTTAACCGTCATGAAAAACTCATGGTAGATGCTGCCACAACAGTGGGAACACGTGTAAGTCAATATCAGATGGCAAACCTGGAAGCTGGAATGTGACTCAGGAATTGGGCTCATTGTTACAGAAATTCGACTCGGCATGATGGCACATGCCTATACTTCTAGTACTTGGGAGGCTGAGACAGGAGGATTGCAGGTTTAAGGACAGCCTCAGCAAGTAATGAGACTCTCATCAAACTAGTGAGATCCTGTTTCAAAAGAAAAATAAAAAATAGAGCTTGAGGTGTAACTCAGTGGTAAAAGTCTCTGGGTTCAATCCCTAGTGCCAAAAACAAAACAAAAAATAACAAACAGAAATTCACTGTCATGAAAATTAACTGAGAGTCTCACAAGAACTATGAGAATTACTTTCAAGGCCAGCACTACCAATGAACACAAGAACTTCTGCAAGGGCCCACCTTAAAGGTTCCGCCACCTCTCCAAATAAACACACTGCCAACAAAGCTTCCAAAATTTTGACACATAAACGTTTGGTGGAAAAATTACGTCCTAAACCACACACACACACACACACACACACACACACACACACACATATATATGTAAATACATATATACGCATGTATATATGTAAATACATATATGTAAATTACATATATGTATATATGTAAATTATGTATATATGTAAATTACATATATACGCATGTATTTACATATATATCTATATGTAAATACATGCGTATGTGTGTGTCTTCTTTCTGCCTATATTATTCAAGTATCAATTTTGGGAAATGAATTGGTTGGTAAAGCATAATAGGTATGTCTTCAGGTTGTTTATATTTTTATGTAAAAGTTGAAGTACAGATATACAATACTATATAAGGAAATAAAATCACTGTAACTTTTATCTGTATCATTTCTATCAATATTTTGTTCTATATCCCTATTTACTTATATACTTATTTCTATAAATTTACACTGCTTTATATAAAGTTTTTTTATTTATTTTATTTATTCTTATGCTACATCATGATGTCTGAGTTTAGAAGAAGTTTATTAATTGATTTTTCCATGGTGCTAGAAATAAAACATAAGACCTCATGCTATGCTAGGCACATACTTTACAACTGAGCTATACCTCAGCCCTTATAATAACTATTTTAAATGATCCCTGTATTCAAGATATTTCAATTGGTTTATATCTTAAATTTTTATATCAATGAACCCCAATAATGTATTTCAATTTTGATTTTATAATGAATGACATACGTCTTTCTTACTAATGGCTTGTCGATATTATCATTTCTCAGCCCTTGAATGAATAAAAATATGTCTGAATCTGAGCATAGCATGAGTTTTTTTGGTTCTTTTCTCTACTTACATGTTTGCTTTTTCATGCTATGGATTTAAAGCCTTGTACATGCTCAGCAAGTGCTTGATTTCAGTTACTTGATATTATGTTATATTTGTAGAGTAGTTCAAATCTTAGCATATTGTCCCATGGAGTAGATGCATTCTTACTAGTGTTGTCGTTATTGTTGAAGAGTGGTAGGAATGTTCCATTTCTTACTTTTGTTTCTTTCTAGACATCTATGTCTTCTTTTATTTTTAGACAATAGTTCTGCTCTTTTGAGCTACAGAATTTCTTTATCACTCCTGTTTGTAACAATAAAGAGCACATTTGAGTTGGTTTTTAAGAATTCCACTGACCACTCAGGTACTGTTAGAAATTCCCTTTCATATGTAAAATTGAAGAGCAGTATAATGTGCTCAACTCTTAGTCCTGCCTCAAATTCCCAATTGGCATTTACTTAATTTCTTCTTCTCCAGCTAACTACCTCTTCTGTTATTCCTTTCCCACCCCTACATGGTTCTGAACAGAATGCCCCAAGGCCAACGGTGGTCTTCCTCCATTTAATGAATTGTGAAGTATGCATCAAAGTCCTAACATGAAGAAAACTTTATATTTTCTAATAAGGCTTGTCTTTGAAATCATAGTCTTTTGATGCATTTAGAAAGACAGGTTCTGAGGGTGATAGATTGAGGAGGAGAAATTTGTTCAATGTACTACTGAGTTTTCTGATTGAAGTAGACTTCTGTTGTGCAATCAATGCTTATAGAATTGGGGAGATGCAAATCTCTAGGATAGTATTCTTTCAAATTAAAAGGAGGGTTTAATTTAAGATTAATTTTTCAATCACTTTTGTCATTGGAGATTACTTCCAAAACATTATAAATATGTTATGCTCCTATTTTAATTACTGCTACACTCTGTTCTCTTTTCCTATGTTTCTATTAATATTTTAATTTTAAAAATTGTGAGATGCTAATTGCAGAAAGTCAGCTTGTGCCATCTTTATTTGGATATCCATATCCACCCTATGCAGAAGAAGCAATATGAGCCAAGTCAGAAGTGTGAGAGTTTTTCTGGGAAATGGCTAGATCCTTGGAGTTGTGGAATTGTATTTTTAACTGTTGGACAGAGATTCATTAATTTTTTTCACCGAGAGTTTGGCACTATGAA
>PVLC010010971.1:0-48419 GCA_004027655.1 Graphiurus murinus
TTAATATGAGGACTATCTTCAAAAAACAACTAAGAAAAAATCTTTAGCTAACATCATACTTAAAGTCAAAACATCCTCCCCACTTTCCACACCACCTCTTACTATCAAGATGATTTTCCCCTAGGATAGAGGATTGATAAAAATCTAGGGTATTCATTCTTAGTACTCTCCTTCAACATCATATTTTAAGTCTTACCCCATGCAACAATAAAAAAAGAAAGGAAGGAAGGAAGAAATTAAAGGCATGTAGATTTTAAAGGAATGGATAAAACTGCCCTATTCATAGATGACACTATCGCCTGAATATTGGTCTCAAGCATTTTTAATTGCTCTAAGTTCTTCATCAGATAATGAGTAATCAATGGACTTATACTGACACATTAGTATTACTCAAAGGCTATAGTTTTCATTAGGGTTCTCTCTCAGTATCATATATTCCATGGGTTTGGACAAATGTATAATGATTTATATCCACTATTATAATGTCATACAGAATAGTTTCATTGTCCTAAAAATCCTAAATGTTCTGTCTTTTTCTTCCTCCTACTGCTCCCACTCCCTGGAAAATCACTAACCTTTTTACTGTGTACATAGTTTTTTTTCCCCCCATAATGTCACATAGTTATAATTGTGCAACATGCCGCCTTTTCAGATTGACTTCTTTCCATTTCTTTCTAAAGGGTAGCTCCTTACTTTTTAGCACTGAATTATATTCCACTTTCTAGATATAACACAATTTATTTCCATTCACTTACTGTAGGGCATCTTGTTTGTTTCCAAGTTTTGACTGCTATAAATAAAACTGCTGTAGACATCCACATAGAGGTTTCTATGTGGATAGAAGCTTTCAATTCCTTTGAGCAAATGCAAAGGAACATGATTCCTGAATTATATGGCAAAAGCATTTGCTATTGGACAAAACTGCCAAACTGTCTTCCTAAAACACTGTATAATTTTGCATTTCAATCAGCAATGAATGAGGGTTGCTGCCGCTCCACACCATTGTCAGCACTTTATGTTGTCAATGTTCTGGATGCTAGCCATTCTGTTAGGTCTATAGTGGTGTCTCATTGGTGTTTTAATTTATATTTTCCTCACAGCATGTAATGTTGAGCATGTTTTCAAATGCTTATTTGTCATCTGTGTAACTTATTTGGCGATATGTTTGTTAAGTTCTTTGGCCCATTTTTAATTTTCTTTTTTCTTATTGTTGAATTTAAAGAATTCTTTGTATAGTTTGTATATAGTTTTTAATACTTTGTTGTAGTCTGTTGCTTGTCTTTTCATTTTCTTGGCACACATATAATTTCATATTCTCTATTTTATAAGCATATATAGAGATACATATACAATACACATCTCTGTGTGTACATATATATGTGCATATGTTGTAATTTCACTAAACTCACCCAAGTGGTTTATTATATGTATATATTCTGTGCCTAGAATTTTGTCTCATATATACATATACATATAGGATGAATAGAATGAAATTCATCTTATATATATATATATATATATATGTACACATGTATGTGTGTGTGTGTGTGTGTGTGTGTGTGTGTGTATGGGATAAATTCTTAGACATAGAATTGCTCAGCCAAAGAGCATACACACTTATAATTTGGATAGATATAATGCCCTTCATAAAAGTTGTACAAATTTATACTCTTACAAGAGTTTTTGATATCTTCCTTTTACTCATATCCTTTCCAACAGAGTTACCAGACATTTTGATTTTTAAACAGATGAATAAGACAAAAAAAAAACCCTCTATTGTAATTTTCATTTGTATTCCTCTTTTAGAAAGGCATAATGACTAGCTGAAATTACACATTTTTCAGAATCCCTTGTACACAGGTGACAATGTGATTTTTTTTTCTTCCAATGAAATGTAAGAAAATCATTGAGTGTGTCTTGCAGGAAAGCGAGCTCTTAGCTAGTGTGGTGGACTCAACCTAGCCACTGCTTGTTTTGTCCTTTGCCTCTTCCTTTCTCCCTCCCTGGAACGTGATGTGCACAATGCTGCAGGTGAGGAGCACATGCAGAAGATGACTGAGCAGAAAGAGAAGCGGATTGTGGAGTGTGCCAAGAACATTTTTGCCAATTGTTGTTTTTCTTTCTTTCTTTCTTTTGGCCATACCAATTCCATTCCAAGAGCTGTGGGTGCCAAGCTGTATTTTAGGCAAGTAGCAGATGACTAGAATACAAAAGCTATTACAGGTGAAAAATCCATTGGCAAATATTTCACAAGACTCTTTTCACATGCAGAGATAACAACACTGGTTACTTTTCAGGACTGTTGTGAGGATTAAATGAGACCATGTATACCAACTTTTCTGGACCACAGAGAAGGTCCTCAAACATGTCCATGATTTTTATTAGTAGTAGAGTTGTACTACCCACTCCCATGTCATGCTCTGGTCCCTGTAAGCTCTGTACTTTGCCTGGATTGTGTATTAATAGTGATGATAAAGTGCTGGAAATGGAGGGAGGGGGACGGAGTCATGGGTCCATGGCAAAAGCTCCGTTTTCTTAAAGGCTTCAGTGCAAAGCCTCTGACACAATTTGTTAGCCCACCCAACCCTGCAAATCAGAAATTGGGTTTGTATTTGATCAGTTTGGCAGGGCCACTGAAGCTTCATGTGTCAACAGCAGCACCGACTTATCGTCAGCAAGCTCTCAGATGCCAGACCTGCTGCTCCAGCCTCTGAGAAAAAATTAGGCCACACTTTAGGTGTCATTCTGGATCTGAGACTGTAATAGATGGCTCTGTGACTCTTTGGAACAGTGGCCCTGGTAGCTTGAGAGACAGACAAATACTGCAGCATTTGCAGCTAGAGTTTTGAAAAATCACTTTCTGTTTCATACATTTGTTTCTAGATTACAAAGTATACATTTCAACATGGAAAACACTGAATATTTTAAAGCAACTCTGAGGTTTTATGATTTGCGATAAACCTTAACACTAGCTGGCCACTTGGAAGGGCCTCAATTAGTTTGGAGAGATCTCTTGTGCTGTGAGAAACCAGGCTCTGGGGTGAGTTTTGTGAGTTGTGACAATGGGAATTAAATTCTCTAATTTTCAAAGAGAGAGAAATGTGGAATTTTCTGACTGGGGATAGGAGTTGGACTTTGTGAGAGATAATGGAAGAAATGGTCCAGCGACAAAAGTGTGTCCTGGAAGGTGGTAGAAAGCTGGAACCTGGAGGCCCCCGGTCGAGAAATGCCTTGCAGAGAGCAGTGGCAGGTGACTCTTCACACAGTGACTCTTAGGTTGACTTTTGTTCTGTGCTCCTTACCAGCCCCTTGCTCATAATCTAGGTATGAATCAACTGCCACCCTGGGAAAGGAAATAGGAGAAAGAATTGAACTTCACACTTGGGCCCACCTGGAACAGACAGAGGCAGAGCCACCATGATAGGCAAGATGCAGAGAGCAGCCAACCGTTTTTCCACAAAGGGACAGAGGAGCAAGAACAAGGGAACAGAGTCCTTCCTCGTCTGGCCGGCTCCCAGCCTAACTCTCCTGGGAATCATTGTGGATTCTGGAAAGGCAATGAATCTCCCTCAATGCCTGGGTCTTGAGTTAGTTTGTCCTGTTATAAAATGTGACTCCTGAATGTATTTGTATCTCTAATATTTCTGAATCACAATTTGAAGTCTAGACCTGCCATGGATGCCGGCATGCAGGTATTGATGAGTGAGTGAGCTTGGCTGACTGTTCCTGTCTGTGTCTCATGTGGGTTTGCTATTGTCCACTTGCTTGAGCATGCAGTGGTGGAGAGCAGGAGACTAGAGGGTCTAGAAGAGGGGAGAATTGATGAAGGAAACCCTTCCATTGACATTCTGTACATACATGAAATTACCAGTGCCAATTTCAATATCATGTATGGGGAAGGGGAAGAATAGTAGGCAAGGGGCTCACCAAGTGCTGTGTGCATGTATGTCTCTGTCATTCTGAACTACACTGTGATGTGAGACTACAATGCACCAATACAAAGAAGAAAAAGGAGGAGGAGGAGGAGGAGGAGGAGGAGGAGGAGGAGGAGGAGAAGAAGAAGAAGAAGAAGAAGAAGAAGAAGAAGAAGAAGAAGAAGAAGAAGAATTGTATTTTTAACAATATTCAGAACTTTGAGTATTAGATACATTTTGAGAAAGCAATCCTCCAGAATGTATAGAGCCTGCTGTTTTCGTTTCCAGTACTCAGATCTGACTTGATGTTATTGTTTATAGGATCCTAGAGGAATGAAGGCAAGTGAAAACGGGTTAATAAGATGAAATCTTAGTAATGGCTCACACTGCAGAGGAAGAGTTGGCACATTTCCAAGGGAGGATTTTTCATTTCTATACATAAGTTTTTTGAAAGAATATAAATGAATCTTTTAATTATTATTGTGTAATTAATATGAGTGAATTAGGCTATTTGTTTTCAGAAGTGAACATTAGACCAGGGAATGGTGAGATCTGGGTTCTAGATCTTATTCTACCAACTGTGATGACCTCTGACAGGGCCTCTTAAATAGCTTAGCTGTGTCCCCTGTAAAATGAGAATGGTTGTTCTAAATAACTGTGTTAGTTATCTTTCCATGACTGATATAATAAACATATAAAGAGAAGTTCATTTTTGACTGAGGGTTTCAGAGGTTTCCATCCATGGTTAGATGGCCCATTACAGACCAGCACGGTGGGGTTGGTAATGCGTGGGGGTTTATAATAGAGCAGAGCTGCTCCCTTCATGACCAGGTGATGAAAAAGAGGAATAAGAAGGGGCTGGGCCCTAGTGTTCACTTCAAGATCATGCTCTCAATGACCTGAAGATCTCCCATTAGGCTTCACCTCCTAAGTGTTCCACACCTCCCAATAGCATTATGGGCTGGGACAAAGTCTATCATATAGGCCTTTGGAGGCACTTATTTAAAACATAGCAATGACTTCTGAGTTCCCCTCTAGCTCTAACTTCTTGTGATTTTTAAAAACTTGTAGTAGCAACCCAAGAAAAACCATTAATTCAAAGGCCCAAACTTTTTTGTTCACAGCATCCTTAGTTTCTTAATAACTTTGTTAATCATACCCCTAGACCTAAAGAAGTACACAGAAGCTCCATTTACTAAGTGGTTAGGTACAAACACTTTAATAACTATTTATAACCTAATACTCAATACCCATGTGAAGAAACTATGCACATAAATTGAAAGAAAAAGTGGTATTTTCATTCCTCATAACCACATTGACTTACTCATGGGTGGGTGGGCCTGTTGAGCACTGTACAACTGAATCCCACTACTCATTCCCTGTTCCACACTAACCTTTACTCAATACTTGCTTTTTATCATAGCAACCACCAAAGATTTAGTTTTGCAAAGACACCATATCATTGACAGGAGCATAGGAGCATTGTGAACTACTTTAAATCTGTATAGTGTCTGCAGATGTTTCTCTGCTTCCCTTGAACATTAAAAGCATCCAATTGTAACATGTGAGCTTGCTGCATTACCCCAGGGTGCCTAGGCAATCAATGTATAAAGTCTCCCTCCATTTTTTAAGAGAATCATATGTATGTCCCTATAGTAGACATTTTTGGACTCCATGGGCCAACCCCAGAATAAGGCAGTTTTCAAAAACTCAGTGCAATGTCTGCTGATTCCATCCATATGCTGTTTGACCTCCTGGAGAGCAGTCCTGTCGTCCCTATTTTTCTTGTTAATCTCCTCGGAAGGCCTCACTTCTCTTGCTATCCTTGTATCATTTTAACCTTCTCCCCTGTATCCTCCATGTCTTCACATCTTGCTCTCTACCAGGGCAATCCTATTAAAACTCATCATTGAGTCAGTCTAACCATTTGCCTCATGCTCCTCTGAGTTAAGAGAGAGTAATCTCCATGATGGTGGAGACCACCATGGATACGTGATCCGGGGTCTCTGATGGGCCCTAGCATTCCCGAACAACTCTTTAATGTAGCAAACAAAACCCTCTCATCTCCCAGAAAAAAACATGCATGATTTTTCCACCCTCTTCTCTCATCCTCACCTCTCTTGCTCAGCAGATACCTGCCTTCTAGCTCATGGAAGAATGAGAGTTCTCAGGAATAAGCACCGTGTACCATCTTCACCCAGAAACATGCCCTTTGGGACCCATCGTCTCACTGGTTTCACTTCTTACCTTCTCTCTGCTGGAGGAAAACCATGGCTGGGCTCTGGATCCCATCCCTTCGGACCAGCATCTGGCTCTGCTGGGTAGCTCCTTTTTCTTCCACATTGTCAACTTCTCCTTCTTTTCTGCTTCCTCCTCTACAGACTACAAGAGCGTTCGTGTCTCTTACTCTTTTTAAAAAGACTTTCAACAATGTCTTTCCAATAATTTATATGGGATCAGCTTATTCCCATTGACAGATAAATTCCCTGAAGGCGTCCACATTCTTGGCCTCCAATGCCCTCCTCAGGCCCCTGCTGACAGCCTTCAGGCCCTGCCTCTCCTCTCCAGCCCTCAGCCTTACTTCCTTCACCACGGCCTCAAGCACAGGAGCCACATGGCATCTCAGAACCGGCTGGGCAGTAGCACTTTGATGTCATTGTTCCTTGTGCTCCTTTTCTCCCTTGCCTACCTGGTAAACAGCATTGATTTCAAAATGTCCTCTGAGAAGCCATTTTGGACCCTTCCTCCCCCACTCCTCCTTTGTTTCTCAACTGTCCTTTAAATCACAGTGATTGTGACCATTTACTTTCCACCTTTCTGTGCTTTTATCCACCAAATTTTGTAAGCTTCTGGAGAGCTGGAGTGTGTCTTCATTAACACATGTTGAGCATCCCTGATCCAAAAAATCCAAAAATGTAAAACGCTCCAAAATCTGAAACTTTTTGACGGCCAAGATACGATGTCTCAAGCGGAAAGTCCCACCCTGACCTTTTATACTGGGTCTCAGACCAAACTCAAGGGCATTAAAAATATTGTTAAATAAAAAACAACAACCTTCAGGCTATGTGAAAAAGTATATAAGACAGCAATAAATTTTGTATTTTAGACTTGGTCTCATTACACATGTTGAACATTCCTAACTCAAAAATCTAAATTCTGAAGTGTCCCTAAACCCAAAACTATAGATATCTCATTATGTATCTGCAAATATTTCAATATTCAAAAAAAATCTTAAATCAAAAACACTCTGGTCTGAAGCATTTTGAATGAGGAATACTCAATGTGCACCTGAATTTCTAGTGCTGAACACACCTGGCACATCTCAATCACCTGTGTTCAGTGAGTGAGTCAATGAAGTTTGACAAAAATAAATAATTCTCTTTACCCATGGTGGGCGGCCTGGGGGTGGGCGTGGAGGGATTGATTTTGTGACTTCCTTGTAGCTGGCATTTGATGCCAATCAGTGCGCTTTAAACCTCTCAGCACATGTGAACACTGTGTGATACAATCTCATTTTTTCCTTACAACTCTGAATGTGTATTATGATTTCTGCTTTGCACATGAGGATACTTGGAAAGAAGAAGCAAGTTTGACCCAGTCATACACTGGTAGGATGCAGCAGGAGCCCAGCTCCCGTTTGGCCTCTTTTTGGTACATCCAGACACTCCCCACATTGCCCGACAGTATGCTCTCACCGCTCCCCGCCCCCGTCAATTGTCAGCCTTTAGAAACATAATTAGGATAGTGAATCAGAAGCAAAGCTTAAGTACAGCATTCAGACCCTAACAGAGTCATACACACTGAGGGTCATTAGTGATTGGAGCCACACATTTGTGCTGCAAATAACACCTGTACACTGGCTTTATTTTTAATGTAATGACTATCCTGCCTTTAACCAGTCAGCCTTAGCAAGACATTAGACTTCGGCAGAACCATCAGCAATGATATCCTGAAAATCCTTTTAACACTGTTCACAGAGGCACGAGCTGCCCTATCTCATTTTTCTTAACGTGTCCACCCAGGCATAGCCCGAGCAACCTCCTCTAAGTTTACACCATCTGCTAGCCTCTCACCTTTCCACATTTACTCTTAAGTCCCTATCCAGGTGCCCTCTGCCAAGAGTGTCTCTTGCCAGCTAAAACTGAATTGAAGCCTGGGGATGGAGGGAGATGATTTGGAGCAGGGATCTGTCCCTTCAAGGAAACCTGGACAAGATTCTCTCGCCTCCGGAGCCCATCGGCTCATCTTCTCCTCCCCACTCCCTTCCCTTTCTGTTTAGTTTGACCTTGGTCACTGATGACAAGGCTTCTTTTCCTGCCAAACCAATCAATAAGCTAAACAGACAGAAGATGAGTATTTAGAATATGGGAAGCCAAACTCAAACACAGATAGGTTATCAGCCTAGCCCAGAGCAGACTTCTGAGCAAATATTTCATTAACAAATTTTTCATGGCAACTTGCATGTTAAAAAAAGAGGGGAGGTGAAGGGAGAGAGAGAAAACAGTGGTGGGGGGAGAGGCCAGCTGGAGCCCTGAAGCTGAACTGTCCCCAGAGGTACGCTTTCCTAGAGGGGATGGGGAAAAGAAGCCAAGAAGGGGGAGCATCATCCTCCCAAAATCTTTCAACTCCAAACCCCCCTCTCATTGCAGGGCTGCCTGGTGTAATCCCCCTGCAGTCGTCTCCAAGGCACTCGGGCAGGTTTATCTTCTAGTACAAACCCCACTCAGGAGACAGACCCCACATGCAGATCCAGGACTGATTTTTTGAAAGGAGAAAGGCAATATGGTCCTTGGAGAACCCCGCAGCAGAACTGGGAAGCCGAAGGAACAGTAGGTGCAAACAGTAATAGCACAGCGATGCTTATTAGCTCCATTGTTTTCTGCATCCTTGAAGTCTCTTCGAATATGGAGCCTCATTTCATCCTTGCTCGAGGGCCTACAGATGTAAACATGCTGAGGCCCATGCCCATTGGTGTCCTTTGTGACTGCTTGATATATAGATATCAGAGCTGGTTCACAGGAATCCTAAAAGTATGGTGCTTTGGTTTACAAAGGAGAAGCCAGAAAGTCAGAGAGGTTAGGAAACTTGTTCACCCAGTAAGTCGGAGAGTGAGAATTTGGGACTTGGCAGCCTAATTCCCAAAGCAAGGAGCTGTCTGTGGCTTTCTACTCTTTCCCTGCTTATACTTCGAAGGCAACCTTGGCAAAATGTGGAATTAGTAATATTCAGTTCTTGTAATCAAGTGCCGAGGACACGAGAGAATGAATCAATTGAATTTTGAGCTCTTTCCCTCCCTCCCACTGTGGCCTGGCTCCTGCCCCTGGAAATCCCTTCCCACCTTCATTTGGATTCCTGTGCGGGTTTTTTCAGGCCTGGGCTCACAGTCACTTCTCAGGGAAGCTCCTCAATTCACCCTGTACTATTTGTTTTTTATCATGCTCTATTTTTTCTTTCGAGTATTTACACTAACTAATTAATTTTAATTTATGCTAACATTAGCATAAATTAGCACTTACACAAATTAATTCATATTAATTTTATAATGTTAATTTATAAATATTTAATGCTAATTAAATATCCTTGTGTGCAATTTATTGATGAATGTCTGTCTCCCTGATAGACTAGATTAATAATAGCAATCATAATCACATATTGTTTTACTATTTAAAATATAGATCTTTATTATTATTTTTTGTGGTACTGGGGATGGAGCACAAGTGCATTCTACCTCCAGGCTATACCCCCAGACCTATTTTATATTTTATTTGGAAACAGACTCTCACTGAGTTGCTGATGTTGGCTTCAAACCTATGATCCTCCTATCTCAGCCTCCCAAACACTGGGATTACAAGCATGTGCCACAACTTCTGGATACACACACACACACACACACACACACACACACACACACACATATATATAAACTGGCATATAGGTTAAGAGATATACAAAACTTAGGTTTACAATTCTGTAAGTAACTTCATCCTTTCTTAAAGATCCTAGCTACCCGGGCGTGGTGGCGCATGCTTGTAATCCCAGCATTTGGGAGGCTGAGACCGGAGGATCCGGGTTTGCCGCCAGCCTCAACTACTTAGTGAGGCCCTCTGCAACTTAGTGAGACCCTGTTTCAAAGAATAAAAAAATAGGGCTGGGGGTGTAGCTCTGAGGTAGACTGCCCCTGGGTTCAATCCCCAGAACCAAAAAAAAAAAAAAAAAGAGATCCTAGCAAAGTTATTTTACAGTATATTACATGAAGAAAATTATTTTAATCTCTATTACAAAAATATGTAGCTATGACACTTGCAGAACATTTAGTCTCTAGAATCAAAGACAAGTGATATTAGTATTACTCTTTTTTGCTTTGTTTTTGTGGTACTGGGAATTGAGCCCAGGGGCACTCTACCTCTGAGCTACACCCCCAAACCCTATTTTATTTTGAAACAGGGACTCCCTAAGTTGCTGAGGCTGGCTAGGAACCTGTGATCCTCCCATCTCAGCCTTTCAGTACTGGGATTATAGTTGTGTGCCATCACACCTAGCAATATTAGCATTGCCATTTAAGAGATTTAAGAAATAAAATACTACAAATATGTTCAGTGGAAAGGTCAACACTGTATATGAACTTGTGCCCTGATACAAAACAGGTGGACATATTTCCCTGAATTTACTCTCTTAAAACTCTGAAACATAGTACTTTAAGGTAAATATGGAATGTTACCTGTGTCTACAATGTTCTAATGGCTTACCTTGAAAATACTAATGTATAAATTACAAAGTTGATGGATGAAATATAAGATGGGTATATTTGGCAAAGGTTAAGGTAACAACTGTGGACAGTACTTCCTTAGTTGGTGTAATTCACCTTTTCTTTTCTCTTTTTAAAAATTTTTATACTTTTATTGGTGCATTATAGTCTCACATCATAATGTAGTTTATAGTGATGGTGACATACATGCAATTATAATAGCTAACTTTTACTCAGTACTTATTGCAAACCTGGCACTATCCTAAGGGCTTTATTTATGTAAACTTCAACCTCTCAATGATCCTGTGAGGGGGTAATTGTTAGTGTTCTCATTTTACAGATAAAGTAACTGAGACACATAGGTAAAAATATTTGCCTGATGCCACTTAGCTAATGAGTGACTGGTCTGCCAAGCTCAATATGAAATCAGGAGATCTTTAGTTCTAGAACCCATGCCTTCATTATGATGCTTGGCAGATTGCAAAATATGACCACATTTTTCTCATTAGAGTGTTTCTAAAAAGTGGGGTCTCTTTTTATACCTCTTGAATCTGGGAATCTTATGTGATTTGTTTTGACCAGCAAATGCAATAAAAGTAATGATATATATGACTTCCAAGGCTAGGTCTAAGAGGCTTTGTGGCTTCTGCCTTCTCCCTTGTGAGATGCTACTCTGAGACCACCATGTAAGGGAGCCGGACTGGTCTATGACTGCATGTGAAGCCACATGGAGGTGAATCCAGTCACCAGCTTGCACTGATTATTAGTGATGCCCAAAGCCAGCCCCTACCTGAATGCAAGCACAGGACTGAGCCAAGCCAGATCAGCCAGGAACCAGCCAGCCAGCCCTAAAATCACAAAAATTAATAAGTCATAAGCCACTAAGTTTTGATAAGACTTGTCATGTAGCAAAGACTAACTCAGCAAGAACTATTCTTGTTGTACCCTTAGTGCCTAGCAAGATGTCTGGTATACAACACTTTGACAGTAAAAATGTGCCTATTGAATGGATAAGCAGAGTGAGACTGAACCAGGGAGACCCTCTAGAGATGCTTGCTAACTTTATGATACACTATGAAATCCATTCCATGCAACACCTTCTGGAATTTCAGAACACCAGAAAATGTGTAATTAAATAGTACTGGCATTCTTAATTTTCTGTAGTTGCTTTCAAGTTTGTGTTGACCTAATTTAAGAATATGTTTGTTACACAGTAATTTTTTAATATTTTAATTTTATTTATTTATTTAATATAATTTCTATCTTGTTTGATTACTTGATCAATGTCTATCTCTCCCTGAGTTATAAATTCTAAGAAGAAAGGACCCTGTCTGATTTTACTCATGGTTATAACCCTTATTTGGGTTGATATTAGAAAATACTAAATTAAAAGTGTATTTATTTATTTTAATTTCCAGTTTCCATGGATTGGTATTAAATTCTTTTTTTTACATTTAATTATTTTTTAATTGGTGCACTGTAATCATACATCTTTGTTAGGTACAAGCTATAAAGGCATACATGCACACATTTATCATTTAACCCTTCCCCAAATCCCGCCCCACTCCCTCGCCCTCCCTCCTTCTCAAGTTTAGTTTAGTGATTGACTTTGATGTGTTCATGAAAGTACATCATGTGCATTAGGGTGTCCCCCCTCCCCCCATCACCTTCTGTTAAGTCAAATTCTTTGCTCACCTAAAGTTTCTCCTTCTTCCTCTGGAGTCCCTCTTATGCCCCATTTTCTCCCTAGTTTCCACATATTAGGGAAAGCATACGATTTTTTACTTTTTGTGACTGACTAATCTCACTTAACATAATGTTTTCCAGTTCCATTGGTATTAAATTCTAATCTGAATTTTCTCATTTTCCTTTTTTGATTTTGAATCACAAGATGTTAGAGGTGGCAGGAATCTCGAATACCCTCTTTTCCAGGATAAAGAAGTTCCGAGGATCGCATATTATTCCTCTACAAAGCAGCTAGTTTATAACAGCATCAGCCTTCAAGGTCATGTTTTTATTTCCTACTGATTTTACGTTCTTACAAAGTGTGTAGACTCTGGAGTCGGCCTTGTCCAGATATGTAAACTAGGAAGAACTAGGGCCAGACCGCAGATCACTTATGTCTTAGCTAACGGATGGCTGTCTTCATGAGTGTGACCTGATTCTAGGGTTATGCTTCTGACAGCTCGAACTACTATTTTTCTCTCTCTCTCATGTTGCTCTCAAATATATTTCTATCCCTGTCAGACCATCCCCCCTCACCCCCGTTCCCATTTAACCTGGGAAAGTTGAACCCACTTTTGATCATCCTGTGAAAATCTCAGGCATGGTGCTTCCTTCAAGGCAGATGTTTGGAAATGCTGAGCTGCATGTGCTCAACTTGTCAAGTAACTTTTCAAATGATGAAAAGAGGGGAAATGTAGGTCAGAAAGCAATAAACTATATTCACATCTAATATATCCTTCCGCTTAAGGAGCCGACTTTGAATCTCCACCTTTTACTGAAATGAAACAAAAATCCAAATCCAACCGAAAGCATTACAGCTTTAAGTACTGAAAGTATTTATTATTTCTATTCAAGTAATCCAAAAGCATAATCTCAAGAACATCCTTGCTCCAGGAATGTCTCAAAACACCACGGATTTGATGCGATTCCTTTATCCAGATGTTTGTAGAAAAGACTCTGGATGGCATGAGGGGAATTAAAGATTTATATTTAATATTGGAAAAAATCATATTTCTAATAATTGCAGGTCTTGAAAATGTGCCCCCAGTCTTTGCTGCCTCTCTGATCTTTCTCATTATTATTTTCTTAAATAATAGCTCTACTTCTATAAATTATTAGTAAGTTCCCAAACAGAATTATTTAGATCTTGGAAGGACAGAGTACTTGATAATTGAGGTATTTATTTTTGTGGTGAGATTGACATTCACATCAGTTTCATCTTAAGAGGTGATTTTCACCTGTGGAGGAAGTTACAACCTCAGTAGATTACATCTTATGGGACAAAATCTCCAACAAACTTTCCAAATCTCCCAGCCTTGCTGAGTAGTGTGATTTGTCTTTCAAGACACTGGTTTGTGTCCAAATGTTTCTTAAATCTATATGCATCACACCTGACAATGATTTCATTCATTCCCCTGTGAGCAGACATCACAGGATAAAATATTCTTTTTCTTTAGCAATTACCATCTTATCTGAAGACTACTTTTTTTTTTTTTTTTTTTTTTTTTTACTAATTATCCCCTTATGTATAGAAAAGGACATTCTAACGCATGCTGGATTTTGAGCTGGCCAAGTTTATCTGCTGGAGAAGATACATCTCATGTCTAGTGGTAGAGAGAAATCTAAAATTAGGTCAATTCATGGTTAACAAGTTGTATTTATGACAGAAGAGAAAGGGTTTCGGAGATCATGCACATTTTTTTTGGTTGAGAACTTTCACTTTAAAGGGACCATTGTGAAACATTCTTGACTTGTTATGCTCAAGATTAAAAAAAAAACCTGAAGTCTATGAAAATTGAAGTTCTGACATAAAATAATACAGCTGAGATAAAAGCCAAGGTCTGAATTGCCTCTTGGGACCAGGGTGTGCTTTGGGGGGATGGCGCCTTTGCACGGTCATCTTAGGGAAACCCAGAAGTGCCCCTACTCCCAGACTCTAAACCATTTAGTTTCTTGAAACAGATATATTAGAATTCAATCTTTTAAGATTGGAAGTTCTTAAAATACAAATACTTTTATTTTATTTTGACTGGCATCCATATGACGTTTACTTCCTGCTAGGTATTTTTCTAATAGTTTTATGAGCATTAATTTACTTATTCCTCCCACAAACCTTCTGACTTAGGTACTAATGTTGTCCCTGTTTTATGGATGAGAAATAGGAGCACAAAGAGGCTAAGTAACATGTCCAAGGTCACAGAGTCCTGTGAAACCAGGAGGTCTGACTCCAGGCTCCTCTAACCACTGCTCCACACTGTCTTCTCTGCCTGTCATACCTCCAGGAGAGTCGCTTCAGGAACACTCCCACTTACTGGAAGGGTAAAGGAGCCTGTATGTTCCAAAACGTGATAGCACTAGGTGGAAACAAAGCTGGATGGCGAGGAAGGGATGCCCCCCACCCAAAGTTCAAAAAGAACAAAGGGGAAGGTGTGCATAGCAAGAAAGAAACTTGCAGACATCTCGATGATAGCAGCGCCTGAGAGGAAATTGTCACAGTGCACACCCGGGGAACCACAGGCCGGACCCTTAATTATGGAGTTCAATCCCTCATTTTTACAAGATGAGGAAAATTGAGGCTGAAAGAGCAGGCTGAGGACAAAGAGAGAAAATATGCTTTCACAACTACCTTTTGGCAAAGCCAAGACTGGGGCTTCAAGGTCCTGACTCTGGGCTCAGGCGCCATTTCTCTGACAGCATCTTTGTGGGTCTGAGCCACTGAGGGGCTGGAGAAAGATCTTCAGAAAGGGGCCTTTTTTTTTTTTTTTACCCCTGTGGGCTCTCTTATAAATTTTTGCTGGTGGGTTGCAATGACACAGAGGAGGAGAATTTCTTTCTTTTTCTTTAAAAGGATCACTTCCTTATAGATATGCTTTCTGGGAAGCACTTTCTTCTCTATCTCATGCTACTTTTTGGAAGCAAATAATGCAGACAGGGCTAAACACAGAGTCTGTGGTCACGCTCCCATATCATAAAGACATGTGTCTCTGCAGAGCACCAGAGAGGCCAGGTAAAGCCACGTGGGCTGAAGTCAGGGAAGAAACGAAACACATGGTGGAAATGAAAAGTATTTCAAATACAAATTAATATAAACCCAGGGGTCATCTTGCATACAGTCCTGGCAATCAGAGAATCCACAATGTGGATGAACAAGTAAAAAAAGTAATCAAAATAAGAAAGAGGCATATAGGAGGCATTAAACGCCAATACAGAGGCAGCCCGGGAAGATTACAGAACAAAGTCCAGAGAGTGTAAAAAAAGATAAGAAAGGCAAAGGCAGCAAATGAAAAGGAGATTGTACTGAAGGTGAAGATAAATAATGGGGAAATTTCAAGTGCATAAGGAACATAAGGTCATTGAAGGGGACAGTTGTATGGCGAAGACATGGGAAAGGTAATTTACTGAAAAAGAGGTAGATATGACTAAAATATTTTTAAACACTTTTTTTTTTTTTGCCTTGGGACTCTCAGGAAGATGGGAGGGGGAACAAATGTTAGAAACTGACACATATTTCCTAGGGGAAATCAAAGAAATACTGAAGAATAACAAGCTCATGCTAGCATAAGAGATTCAGAAATTAAGATTGAAAAGTAGAAAAAAACAAGACAACACAACATTAGAGAATTCAGTTCAAGGGAGAATACATATGAACCCACTTGAGTAATAAATAATAGAAACTTAGGAAATGAGAATATGAAAAATGAAAATTGGGGGAGGGGAATTAAAAGTCCCAGGGAAAATGATTATTGCTGTCTCGAGGTGCTCCTGTGGCATTAGACCTATCTCCTCAATTTCTGTGTCTCCCTCCTTCCTATTTTCCTTTCACAAATATTTATTGAAAGCCTGTCAAAATGTTAGGCATCAGGCTGTATTTTGGAGGTGCATAGATGAATGAGAAACTGTCCGTGGTCCCTGCCTCAGTGGGTTTACATTTCAATAAAATGAACACACTCAGCTTATGAATCGTTCAAAGTCCTAGCCACACACTTAAGTCTTTCCATGGGGCTGGGTGCTATAGGAAATAAGGCTCAGGTTAGAGCGAATTTCCTTTAGGAAAGAAACAAAGAGCATTAATGCTTGTCGGAATAAAAAGGAACAATCATCCCAGAATTTGGGGGTTTATTTTGTTTTGTGTAATTTTATTTATTTATTTAGGTACTAGAAATTGAACCCAGGGGCATTCTATACTCCCAACCCTATATTTTTATTTTTACAACAGGGTCTTGCTAATTGGCTGAGATTGGCCTCAAACTTGCAATCCTCCTGTCTCAGTCTCCCAGGTACTGGGATTAAAAGGGTGTACCACCATGCCTGGCTATATATCACATAAATTTAAGAAGATTGCCCATAAGGCCAGGTGTCAGGGGAGTGGGTTCTTCAGCAGAAGAGATTCTAAGAGCCCCTGACAACACATTTGCTGTGTGGGTGACTTTGGCAAAGGCTTGGGGATCTGCTTGTAGATGAGTCTGGGAACAGGTTGTGTTATTGATCCTGAGATCTGGGGCAGGAAGTGAATGATGGCCTCCTGGGAGGAAGATGCAGGGGCTGAGCGGAGCACACCTGTGCAGGACCAACTGCCTCCCAGAGGGCAAGGGAAGCCCATGAGCAGGAGTTGAAGAGTGCCCAAGTGCAGAGGGAGGGACTAGAATGGCCAGTAAGGACAATCAGACTCTTGACTGCTCACTGAAGAAGCACAGGTAATTCTATTAACCAGTTAAGTGCAGTGACAGAAAAGGCAATGAGGCTGGGAACAGGCAACCTGGAAATAGAACAGATCCTCCGCAGTCACAGGCAATACCCTTGAGAAAGATGACTCCGAGCGGGCATAGGGGCAAATAAAATTTAATGTCTTTGGCACCAGGTTCTGGAGCAGTAAAAGAAATCAAACTTTATTGTGGATTACATCAATAGAGGGGCTGTGAAGAAGTGAAAGGTAATTAGCTTGGAGTTGTAAAAGGGAAGGGAGAGTAGTGTTTGGCCCAGGAAACTGGGGGAAATGGCTGTGAAGATTTTCTCACTCCCTGCCTCTCTCCCCATCAGCTCTTCCCACTGCTTTTGTCCAATGAGTTTAGCCCTGACGGTGGTTCTCTGTGTTTCCAGCCCTACCCACTTGAGAAAGGGCCCACCTTAGGAAGAGCTGCTCATCCAGCTGATATCCTCATTGAGTGCAGGGTTGTGGCCAGTGGGTGTGGGGAAGGTTGTATCTTTTGAATCCTCCAACCCTTTGATATTCAGAGCCACCCTGTGCCATCAGCAATCTTTCCTAAATGTAGAGTTCTTTCCTGAGATGGAAAATACAGATTCAATGGAACTCTGACATGGCCCAGTCACTGCTCAGTATCTTTCCAAAGGAACTGAAGTTAGAACACTAGAGTGATACATGCATACCCATAGCAGCACAATTCACAATATCCAAATTATGGAATCAACCTAGGTGTCTATCAACAGGCGAATAGATGATGAAACTGTGCTATATACACACAATGGAATTTTATTCAGGCATAAAGAAGAACAAAATTATGTAATTTGCAGGAAAATGAATGGAACTAGAGAATAATATGTGAAGTGAAATCAGCCAGTCTCAGAAAGTATATAAGAAAGAAAATACATATTCAAGAAATTATTGCATTCTTCTTCTCAGACTGCCTTCTATGACTACCATGCACCAAAGAATATGTTCTTAGAAACTGATTATTATCAGGTACAACTTTATTAGTAAAGACCAAATGGAAAGTTGCTACAAACTTTAAATTCAAATATGAATGAAGGACTTTGTGCTTTTCAGAAATATTTTTATGGATGCAATCTAATTGTCTATCGCAGTGAGATTCACAGTGATACAAACATATTTGCACACATCACTCAGTGAATTTCTCTCTGTATACCTACCCTCCCCGCTCTGCCTTCCTCATGCCCAGGCATGTTAGTGATATTGATAGTGAAACCTTCTTGTATGGACATAAAATTATTTGAACTATTCCCTTCCTTAATCCTCATTCCCCTTCCACTATTTTTCTCTCCTCCTCATTTGACTGAAGTCTCTTTTGCTTCCTATTTTTGTTCTAGTTTCCACACATGAGAGAAAGCATATGACCCTTGACTTTCTGAGACTGGCTGATCTCAGTATTATATTCTCTAGTTCTTCTTATGGCTGAGTAAAATTTCAATGTGTGTATATTCTAGAGTTTTGTTATCCATTCATCTATTGATGGACAGCTAGTTTGGTTCCATAATTTGGATGTTATGAATTGTGTTGCTAAAAACATGGGTATGAATGTGTCACTATAATATTCTGATTTCAAATATTTTGGAAAGATACTGAGGAGTGGTATAGTTGGGTCATATGTATGTTGAATTTTTTTCTTCTACTTGGGGATTTTTTTTAACTGCTCACTGGCATAAATGTTCAATTTCCGATTTGTTACAATGAACCTTTCTTAACATGTATTCCCAAAATAATAACTATATGTAAACATATCAGAGATGAATATATGTCTATAAAAGCAAATTTCTCCCATCAATAAATTTTATTAAAGAAATAAATAGCTGGGCATGGTGGCACACACCTCTAATCCCAGTACTTGAGAGGCTGAGACAGAAGGATCGTAGATTCTAGACCAGTCTCAGCAACTTAGACTGGTTTCAAAATGAGACGTGGGTTCACTCCCTAGTACCAGAAAGAAAAAAAAAAAAAAAAAAAAAAAGACCTAAATACCTTTGGATCAATGAAGTCTTAAAAAAAAAAAAAAAGAAAGAAAATGATAAGGAAAAGGGAAGTAGTTTATCTAACCTCAGCCAGACTATCTCCTCCATCCCTGTTTACACCTGATAATACCTCCACCAATTAAGCATTTACCTTATTTCTTTAAGGTCAGGTTGCAAAGGAGTCAGGGCATCAGGAACAATTTCACATGGGAAATCCACTCTGTACTTGCAGCAGTCCTTGTGTCTTGGCTGGGAGGACCAGCTGTCTGGGGTGTGCTGGCCCCCACATGTTCTCTTGGTGATCCTAGTCAGAGGCTTAACATTAATTTCACACCCATTAACCTGACCCCTAAATTCACTGTCTCTCCAGGAGGTGAAATCAATGTGTGCAGGACATGTTTAGATGATTCATTTAATTGGAGTGACCAGGAGGAGGAATGGGAAAGGACTGATATTTAAATGTAAGCCAATATCCCTAGAGAATGTGAAAAATATCCAGTTTCCTGCCCGGAAGTCTTAGAAGATTATAAAACTAGTGAGTTCTTGTGCCCCCACCCCCTACCTCCACCCCCACCCACCCTTCTGGATGGGGCTGGGTGTGAAGGAGATGACAGGGATGTGCAGACAAGGTCCTTAAAAAATAAGCAAATTTAAATGTATTTATTTTGGTAATGGGCATTGGACCCAGGGGGATCCTATCTCTGAGATACACCCCAACCTTTTTGTATTTTCTATTTTGAAACAGGGTCTCTCTAAATTGTTGAAGCTGATCTCAAACCTGCTATCCTCCTGTCTCAGTCCCCCAAGTAGTGGGATTACAGGTGTGTGCCACCATGACTGGTTTTAATTTAATTTAGTTATTGAGTACCTACTGTGTGTAAAGATAGCCAGCTATCATTGTGGGAGATTCTAGGTAACTCATTTTAAGGAGCTTTGAATGACAGATGGATGTATAAATTATTCAAACACACTAAAAGCAGTAGTATTAGTGAAGATAGTTGGAGAATGAAATGAGAAAGTCATATCCACTTATTATAGTTTATAATATTTTTTATTTATTACCTCTTTATTCTATTGCACACTGATCCTATAACACAACTGTGTCTAAAAGATCAGGGGATAACTGCAGAGAAAGCAATGTTCTTCTCTCCAGTGTACACAGAAGGGCATGAAATAATGCAACTGGTTTTATTTGAGGATAGGAAAAATCCTTCTCATTTATTATGGCCCTGTGATATTGTTGCCCAATGTGCAAATTAGCTCAGTCTCCGAGTCCTGCCGCTGTAGACTTCAGAAGTCATTATACCTTTAGAGACAAGTCCAGAGCAGTGAGGCTTGTTCTCTATTTTAGACCTTGAGGGCCAAAGTTTCCCCAGCCTTCCCTGGTTGTCTGTCAGCCTGGAACAATTTTCATCTACAGGAAATTCTTTATGTATGGATGAAATCCCTCAGGTCATGAGGAAATTTTATCCTTGCTTCCCCAACCCCAGAGTTTAAGCTGCTCCCTTTTTTCCACCCTAGAAAATGGGGAATGCAGGCATGCAGCCTTTTTGAAATTACAAATAAGTTGATAACTGCAGTACTGACCCAATTACAGGCTCCTGAAGTGGGTGAGCCTGATCCATGTCCCACTGTGGAGACCCAGGTCGGTGTGTCAGGAGCTCAGGTAGAGGGGAGTTCAAAGCAATAGACTCTGCTCAGTGCTGGGGCAAGCTTCCCTGGGAGTCAGTGGGGTGGAACAGACTGGGCTGGGCGAGCCTCGTTGCCAGGCCTCCAAGGGCCCCTTTCAGAGTGTGAGCAGACCTTACAAAGAGACAGTGACCTCACCTTTCAGATGACTAGCTTCGCGCCATGATAACTAACCCCACGGGGATTTCTTTACAGTGATGTATGGTAAAGGTCAGTCTGAATCAGAAAGAAGTCAGACATGGAGGAGGAGTTTAGGAAGTGCAGTTTTATTACTTTTGAGCGAGCACAATAACTCAAGTATACAAATTGAGTCTTGTTCAGGATGGAAAGGTGTCCATGCATGAAAAAACAAGAGGGGTTTATACAAAACATCACATCAGCTATGTTAGGTAACTGATGCTTCTAAGGTGATGGGAGGATTGCATGAAAATATTTTATTGTCTCCAATGGGATAGATATCACACTGCCATATTTAAAACTTGCAAATCATGCTTGCTTTATGAAGCATGGATTTGCTTAAATAAAAGTAAAGCTTTGCCTGTAAATTAGAATCATACATCCTAAATTAGTGGAGGTTGAATGAATGGGATATCACTAAAGACTCTGACTTGTTGTATTCAGAAAACTCCTATTAGCCAGGCTTGGTGATGCATGCCTGTAGTCCCAGTACTTGGGAGGATGAGACAGGAGGATGGGAGATTCGCCAACCAGCCTCAGCAACTTAATGAGGACCTCCACAACTTAGTGAGACCCTATTTCAAAATTTAAAAAAATAAAATAAATAGGGCTGAGGGTGTAACTCAATAGTAGAATAACTCTGGATTAAATCCCCAATACACACACACACACACACACACACACACACACACACACACACATACATATCTCCTATTATATAGATCCCAATGAATTCGTGTTAATGTGGCTAAAAGTGGATTGACATTTCCAAGAAAGCACTTACCAAATCTGTTACTGGTCTAACAGATTGTGAACTTGGTGTTTCCAGAAATTTCTGAGATTCCATTTTTGTGTACCTCCCTCCCATCTCAACAGAACTTGACTTTGGTATTTCTGGCATTGCTGCCTTTTCCCCCTCAGGCATACAGGCTAAGCACCTGAGAGCCATCTTATGCTATTTATCCCTTTCCCCTCCTCACACTTCGCACATATCTTTATTCCTTTAAAGTGCATCTTATTAGTTTTTTTCCCTCCACTTTCTCAGTGCTGCCATTGCTTCTTAACTGGATGGCTGCAGCAGCTTTCTTATGGCCCCTTGTCCTTTGTTCCTTTCCCTCTGATCCACTCTCTTTGCCATCAACAAATTCACTTTCCTAGATGACTTTGATCATATCTCCCCCGCTTATATAATGTTCAGTGGCTCATGATTATTCAGCAAGTGCAGTGCAAACTCCTCGCCTGGACCTCTCAGTCTGTGGTCTAATCAGCCTTCTTGTCCCTTTGAGCATCCTCAGCTCTAACCAAACTGGTCCATTTCCCAAGGCCCATGCTCCCTGTGCCCTTTTCCATCAAGGCCTTTTTGCTAATGATTTGCCTTTCCAATGAGTGCAAATCCATTTTCATTCATTCATTCATTCATTCATTCATTCATTCATTTATTCAACCATGTTCATTCAACAAGCCTTCAACAAGTATCCACCAATTGTTAGGCCATAGCATCTGAGAAGTGTTACCTGACTTTCCTACCTGTAAGGAGCCTGTGCGCTCTCACTAATAATTTAGTGTTTTATACCGCTCTAAGAAGATTTATCAGAATCCGCAAGTCAGGTCCTGGTACTGCCAACTGCAACTCTGATGCCCTATCTGCAAACTAAAATTCCTTCTTCTTGGGGTGGTCGGGTTGTTGTGAAGATTAAATGTGATAATGTATGCAAAGTGCTTAATATTGCATCTATGCCCTGGGTTACCTGCTATTGTTCTTTCTATCATTATTATTGTTTATTTTACTGTGCCCCATTTAATTCTCCTTGAGAAAGAGGCTGTCACTTAGGAATCTCAGGACCCCTGTAGCATTTGTCTTTCAGAGAATGTTGGCTCTAACCATTTCAGCATATTCCTTTGGTTGCAGGACACAGAGACTCTCTTAGGTTGTCTGGAGAGAAGAGGGTTAATTATGAGGACACTTTTAGGCTGGCATTAAGGACCCATCATATTCCTGGGGCACGTTCTCCTTTCACCTGCCATGTCTCAGTTCCTCTCTGCATCCATTCTGTTCTTTCTTCCTAATAACAGCTTCTGCTTGTCACTAGAGTCAAGACTCACTGCATAACTTGCTAGGTGCATTGCAAAATGAAAATGAGGGGCCTTTTGTTCACAAAAATGCCTTTAAAATTACTAAAACAAACTTTTTCTTTTCTTTGGAGTCTTTTCTCTTCCTCTCTGCCTCTGTTCTGCTTCTACCTGTCATAGTGTTTTAATTTGCTATTTATTTTGTTTTTATTTGCATCATCATTTCTCAGTCATAGAGATACAAGGCATCTAGCCCTGTGACTTGGCACCCAAATAAACTTGGTAATGTTTACCAAAACATGAAAAATACATGAGTTTGACCCTAAATTTTTACTTTTAGTTTTAACTCCAAAGAAGCCCTTACACTCATTAACAATGTTTTATGTACATAAGATTTCACTGTACTACTGTTGATAAATCTGACAACTTTCAGACATCCAACAATCCATCAGTGGAAGAAAAATTAAATAAATTTGTGGTCCTGTATTCTACACTATGAAATATTATGTAGTAATACAAAAAATAAGGAAGATCTGTATGTACTCAAATTAAAAGATGTCTAGGTTGTATGGTTAAATGAAAAAGATTTAGCAAAACATACTTATATTATGAACCCATTTACGTAAAAACTTTTAATATACTATGATGTATATTTGTTAGTATGCATTAATGCTATGTATAGCAATATAAAATATATAATGTTAGACTACAATTTTATAAAATAGCATGCATTCTGGATCTATTTGCAGGTGCATACAGTGAGTGTTAGCCATGATCTCCCCTCAACGGCAAGACTGTTCTCAAAAGCTTATGATCCCTGAGAGGAGATGAAGCTTCCTCACCCCTCACAGCATAAGCAGTATAGAACAGAGTGCTGTTTGATTCTTACTAAATGAAATTTTTCATGCTCACAAAAACTCTAAGAATTATGTGTTTTATTTTCACATTTCAGATGACCAAAGTGAGACTTATCTAGAAATATAAGGTGACCATTTATTCCCCCAGAGTCCTTAGCCAGGATTGCACTGTGGGGATTTCACAAACTCTACACTCCCTTGTACAGAGTCCCTTGCTTTGTGGCCCACCACTACCCCCAGTCTAAAAGAGACCTAGGTACATTCCAATCATCTAAATGAAAATTTGCAAAAGAATTCTATATTCCTTCTCATTTTCTCTCTGCTTAGTTTCACAAAACTTTTTTTTTTTTTCCTTTTCTATTTTATGGGATCCTTAAAGTGACAAAATCCTTCAGCAGTCTTGGATTCCAGGCCTGGTTTTGTGACTCACTGCTTCTGGGATTTGGGCAAGCCCAACAGGAATAGGTGACTAGCACCTCACAGATGAAGCAAGGCATGGCTGAGCCCTAGGGACCCAGAAAACAATCAGGAGCACTAGTTTGTCCTCCACAGGTCTTGGGTCTAGGCTTTCCTCTTTCCATCTCTCTGATTGAAGCATCATCACACAGACCAGGAAACAAGGATGTTTCTCTCTAAGAACCAGCTCACATGCCTCTCCCTGCAACATATGGGGATCTTTCTTGGTCAGTCAGGTGAACAGCTGTTGCTGGGTGCCCTCATGAATAAGCAGCAATAACTCTGATAGAGTGGGCTTAAGGAGACAGCTTAACTACTTTGCTGCAGGAGCAGGTTGCTTGTGGGTTTTCCTTAGCTTGTTACTACCTCTGGATTTATTTTTCCTGCTTCTGTGTATTTGGCAATCATATAAATTGGCATCCACTTGCAGAAATGCCTTTTAGGAACTCCAGATATTGTAACTTGATGAAACATATATTGGCCAGCAAAATGTACAGATTTTTTTTTATAAAATATAATTAAGTTAGTGAATGCCAATGTGTGCCAAAAGCCTTAAAATATGTCCATCTTTTGTTTTAAGAATGCATTGTTAGGGTTTCTATCCCTCAGATAAGATTGGATAGCTATGCAAAGATGTATTTTTAAGGATGTTTATTGCAGTATTATTTGCAATTGTACACATGAGAAATGATCTAATTGTACAATAATTGGGGATTAATAAATAAATGAAGGCACACTTTATAATAATGTTCATGCAATTGTTATTATTTTGTAGTCTTGGAGATAACACTTAGGGTTTCACACATGTCAGGCAAGTGCTGTACCACTGAGTCACATCCCCAGCCCGGAATATGCAATTATTAAAGATAATGCAGAGCGATATCTATTCATATACCACATACACAAATTGTGGAAATGTAGTCTATAGTTAAAATTATATTATAAAACAGTACGTGTAATAAAATCTGACTTTATTTATTTATTTATTTATTTATTTATTTATTTATTTATTTATTTATGCTGGAGATTAAATCCAGGGACATTCTACCTCTGAATTATACCCCTACCCCTTTTTATTTTGAAATAGGGTCTCGCTAAGTTACCATGCACTGGCTTTGAACTTGGAATCCTGTCTTAGCCTCCCAAATACTGGGATTACAGGCATACTCCACTCCACCATACCCAGCTTTATATATTTATTTCTGTATTATGTCTGGAAATTATATACCAAAATATGAACAGGAGTTATTCTTAGATGATTACATAGGATACACATACACCCATATAGCTATCTCGATACCTATGCCTATATCTATACATATATACACTGGAATAGTGTAATCAAAGACAGAGGAAGTAAGTTCAGGAGACATGTCATTCGATTTGGCTACAACATGGCTTGTGAGTGAGGAGTCTATGGACAGCAAGGTTAGGTTGGGGCATATGGAGAGGGCCTTGAAGAGTGGTGAGACTCTTGTGCTGAATTTGGTGGAAATAGGAAGACCAAAGGCACTTCACATCCTAAGGTTCGACTGCTCCAGCACACATCCACACTGCATTAAGCACCCCCCGCCCCCACCTCACTCTCTGCCTCTCGGTCTCTGTCTTCAGTATCTCCCTCCAAACACATCGGAACACAAGCAGCTCTTGTTCCTGGACTTTGTTTCTTGCCCTTACACAGCACACCTTGGGCTTTCAATTGCACTAATAGAATCCAAGTGAGAACTGCTTCCATTGTCAGAGAGAAGTCTCTCTTCCGAGGGTGGGGACAGACTGCTTGAGCCCTCCATCTTCACTCCTAGCACCTCTTTGGCCAGTGACATGTGCAAGAAATGACTGGCTGAGATTCAAGACGCAGTCAGTGGCATCTGGGGAACAGAGCAGAGGTGGGGGCTCCTAGGGCGAGAAAGCCGGTGGTCCTGGCCTCATTAGCACTGTGCTGCTGAGCAGGGAGCTCGGGCTGCGTGGGGAATATCCAAGAAGAAGGTCGGCATGTTGCAGCATCGGGGTCCCTACAGCAGGCCACTGCCATCCGCATCCTGGTCTCTCTGTCTGTGCACTATAAAAACTGACAAAAAGGGCCTCACTGCTGAGTTTCAGACTGAATGTTTAATGTAATTAATGTATATTTCATGGCACAATAACTGCCAGCGCTTTGCTCTGCCACCCTCCCGGCTGAGTTATTTACACAGCCATTTTGAGCCCAGTCACAGAGGAAGTTGACAAATGAGTAGCTGTACAACATGCCTCCTCTTTTCCCATGCAGATCAGGGCCTCACAACTTCAAAAAGCCACTGAGCAGCATCTCAGACCTCCACCACTCAGGTAGGGGAATATATCTTCCCTGGGACCCACCAGCCCCAAACCCCTTGTCTTATATCTATCCCTCTCCTGAGCCCCAAGAAAAAGTATAAAGGGGGGATTTATGCTAATATCACCATTCTCAGAAATGGATATAAGTGATTTTCTCATTACAGAATCTCTAAAAATGAAGAGAACAAGTGTCCCTCTGGTCAGTAACTTCATTTATTCATTGATCAGTTCTGACAGTCCTTTTGCAAGGCAGCTCTGCCCCTCGATGGCTTGACATAAATCAGGGGCTCCCCGGCTCACCTGCTCATCATGGTGATGGATTTGGCAGGTGTTCAGGTTCCTGTGAAACAGATCTCTGCACCAGGAGAGCCAGGCTGGGACTCAGAAGGCAGCATTTAGCACTGGAGAGATATCGGCTGATTCACATCTCCTGCCGTTTCTCACTTAATGGGCACAATTCCAGCCCTTTGAGTCTTCGTTGTAACCTCTGATTCAACATCAAGAAGCTTCGGGTCTCTTTGTGCAAGAGCTGTGTTTCTGAAAAGTTGTAGATCATATGATTCCTTTGGGTAAACATGATCCTGTCTTTCCGGCCACTCTCATGATTATTTAGAGATATTCTGGATTGTTCTTTCTTTAACATGTGAACTTTTTCAGCCTCCCCAGCCCCAACCCAGTCTCTGTTAAATATTTAGAAAAAGAAAGAAACTTAGGAAAAAGAAAGAAAAAGAAACCAATTTAGGAAAGAGCACTTAAAAAGAAAACGAAAGCAAACTCAGTATAATGTGCAAATGTTCACTCAATACATCTTCCTTGTCACTTTGGATTCCTAAATACCTTGTTTTCTGAAACAGAGACACATCTACAACTAGAACCTTACAAAATCAAAGTATGGTTTAATTGGTCCTGTTATTTTTTACAGAATATGCAAAGAAGCTAAACCGTTTAAAGTTTCATTTGGTGGGAAATGAAATTTTTAAGGCACAATCTTATGTAGCAAGTTCTCCTCTATTCAAATTTTAAGTCCCACTGGAGGATAAAGCACTTGGGGATTAGAAAGACTCAGGCTTCAGCTTCAAAACTTGATTCAAGCCTGACACTTGGATAGGGAAGAACATATTTTGACTTCCAGGCCAATGAGAGGATCGAATCAGTCACGGCTTTCTATTCAGGGTTAGGGCTTAGGTACCAGTTTCACCTCCTTAACAAAGCTATGAGTGTGGGCTTGAATACCAGCTTCACATCCTTCCAGCCATGGGGCACTGAGTTATTTGCCTTCCCTAAGTCTTATTTCCCCAACTATAAAATGGGTATAAATAGAAGCTCCCTACACCATTGGAGAGTTACATCAGATAATGCATGTAAATCACTTAGCATGGGGCTGACTGTCACAGCACTCCATAACTACCAGCTCAAATGAGGTAGAACTGTGGCCTGGTGTGTTTCTAATCTTCTTGTATTCTCTGTGAGGATGGCAGTACATAGGATATTATTATCCCCATTTTGCAAAGAACACACTGAAATCCAGGAATTCCAAATCTTGTGAGATCCCACAACAAGTGAAGCAGGAACAAAGAGGAGTGAGTTCTAAGAGCGCAAGGATTCCAGTGCTTTGCCTTGCCCCTTTCATGCTGGGAGTCCCTTCATAAGACAGAAGTCCTCACTACCTTTCCTGGGGCCCAGTTATTTATCCAAAACTTCAGGGCTAGATAGGGAAGAACCCAGCCTCAGGTCCCCTAGATCTCAGCTGCTTGATGCCCATTCTCCAATGCTGAAGGAACACTTGAGTAGCAATAACTTCCCACTATTGAAGGCTCGCCTTCTGCCAGGGATTGTACTAATGTGCAAGGATTGTGCTAATGTTTTACCCATGTTAGGGCTAACTTTTTCTGTATGTGTGTTTGTGATACTGGGAATTAAACCAAGGGGCATTCTACTTCCTAGCTATATCCCAGCCCTTAATTTTTTTTTTTTTTAATATTTTGAAACAGGGGCTCACTAATTTGCTGAGAGGCTCACTAATTTACTGAGACTGGTCTCAAGCCTGTGATCTTCGTGCCTCAGCCTTCCAAGTACTGGAATTAGAGGCATGTGACACCACACACAGCTAGAGTTTCCTTTTGTGGCTTTTACAAGTGTATCAAGTTGTCACACTGTGAATGAAATCAGTCAGTTTGATTCCAAGTAGAAATTGAAATCACTTCAGTATGTCATGATTAAAATTCAGGAGTAAGGTGCCTTCAACCTGATAAAGCATCAGAATTGCCTAAGGCACTTATAAAATAATGCATATTCCCAGGTACCACCCTTGGAGACTGTGTCTCAGATAGTCTGAACTTTTAAAAACTCTCAGGTGAGTGTTTTGCTCAGCCAGGTATAAGAGGTCTGCTTTGGAGCACATGCCCAGCTGCTCTCCTGAGAGAGTGACCTTACAGGGGGGTTAATTTACTTTTTTTTTTTTGTCTGATTGGACCATTTTTATTTCTGGCAACTGCCTCAACTTCAGGCTCAGAGTTTCAGTCCACACACAAAGCGTTGATGGAGTGCTTCCTATAAGGAGGATCCTGAAGGATACCTGGGCTTAGAAGACCAAAGAGTCTCAGCTCCTGGGTCAGCTGTGCTCTCAACCCAGGGGCTGGTGTGTCTCAAAGTGTTTGGAAGCACGCTCCTTTGGAATGGTTTTAAATTATTTTGCATGTGTTTCTTGTGCCATCTATTGTCCCAGAAATCAAGGGCCAGCTCCCTTTTGTCTGTGTTTTTACAGCTCCCCATACAAATTACTAATACCTAGTGCTAAGTTCCATGTCCAGCAAAAACAGTTGATAGCACGAGTTTGAACAAAATGGAAAGCTCCTTCTTCAGAAGAAATTAAGAATCACTAGCTGAGGATCTTTGGTCTGATCAACAGATATTCTGAGTTCTTTTCCATTTTTCTTTTCTTTTTTTTAGCGGTACTGGGGATTGAACTTAGGGGCATTCTACCTCCAAGCTATACCCCCAGCCATATTTTTTATTCTTTATTTTGAAACAGGGTCTCACTAAGTTGCGGAGTGTCTCACTAGGTAGCTGAGGCTGACCGCGAACCCGGATCCTCCGTTCTCAGTCTCCCAAATGCTGGGATTACAAGCGTGCGCCACCACGCCCGGCTTTCTTTTCCATTTTTCAATACAACAACATGGTCTTCTTTTTCCTAGTCACACCTCCACTTACCTCTGCATACACATGCACAGTGGACCTGGACAGAGGCTGGGAAAGTGGCTGAGAAGGCATAGGGCATATTTAGTGATTCTGAACTCTGAGTTCACATTATTGCCACATGAGGAATTCCTAAAATCACACTCATGACCCCGAAGACCAATGAAATCAGAACTCTGGTGATGGGGTGTGGACTAGGTCTTTTTAATTTAAAACTTTCAAAGCTCCTCAGGTAATGCTAATATGTAGGCAGTTGTCAAGCACTGAAGTACCAGAAGAGAACTGGCTAGGAATTGCCAAGAGATGTGGGTTCAACTCTGGCTTACGTGGCCATTGAAAAATGGCTCCTCCTGGCTGGGTTTCCTTCCACACCTGTAAAATGAGGCTGTTACACTAGAGTTTTCATGGATATGATCTCTCTCTTTTCAGCTGTCAGGTTCCAAATTTTAATGGTCCCTGGTGAGCTGAGATGAAAGGGAAGAGTCAGGGAATAACAGCAGATACCTTGTTGTTTTAAAAAGGTCAGTTGCACACAGAGAGGCAGACAGGAAGATGGGAAGAACAGGAACTGGATGTTAATTGGAAAGGATGAGGGACATGTTGCGTTGTCAGGCTCATTCTCGAGAACTTGGTCTGTAGTGTTGGAAGAGCACCGTGTGGGTTACAGAGAGGATCTTGGGCCTGCCAGCTTCTGCCCAGCCTCCTATCTGTCTATCTGTCGGCATGCTGCTTTTCTGCAGATGGACTCTATTTGTTTTCTTAAGAAGATTAAGTCCTTCTAAGTCTCCCTGCACAGAGTCTGTGATTGAAAGTGACAATTGGAGGCTACCCTATTTAAAAGCTGCCACTTTGTATTAGTGGAAGAATCAAGTCAGGATGGAGAACATTTCATTGATGCCTTTAAAAACTTGATCACAGAGAGATGAAGTGCTGTATGAGGCGGTGAAGTGGGGTATATAGAAAGGAAATCTAGTTGGAGAAGAACCGGCATGGCTCTGTTTTCAGTTCTACTTTTAAAGGTAGCCTGACACAGGTCAAACCCATTGCCCTCATCTAAAAGGGCAAAGAAAAAAATGGAAAGATGGGCAATGAGGAGGTGAATTTGGGTGCTAAGAACAGATGACTGAGGGCACCTATGGGTCAACAGGGTGGGGGGATGAATGACCATGTGCTGCTGAATTACATCTCAGCCTTCAACTGAACTGGAAAGCCAAGTATTCTCAATTCTTCTACTCCTCTCTTTTCTGAGGAGCTATTCCCCCCCTCCCCTTACAGGAAATTTTTTCTTTCTTTCCATTCCTCAGACAAGATTTGATGGGAGACATTTGATGGGAGACTTCCTATGATGGGTGTCCTCCTAAGCACACAGTGATGAGTGACTGGTACTCTCCTAGGGACACCGATGGCCACACTATCCAGGAAACAGAATAGTAACCAACAATCAAACTAGTATGTTACCAGCCCTAAGAGAAGGGACACAGAACACTTGCCATCCAGGAGAGTAAAGAAGGGTGCTGGAGCAGATTTTTTTTTTTATATTAGCAAGAGGAACAATTTTCACAAGAGAAGAATGACATGCACCAATATATGGAGACCTAGACTTAAATGTTTCATTCAGGGAATTGCACGTGTTTCAATACATTTGGAGTAAGTACTCAAGTGGAAGAGAAGTGAAAGGCAAAAGAGAAGGGAAGGTGGGAGCCAGATCAGGAAGGATGTCATAGGTTTAGCTCAATTAGAACTTTACCTGAGGACCAATGGGAGTCATTAAAAGGTCTTAGAAAATAATATGACACTAGACATATAATTTAGTAAGACTACTCCAGGAGCAATCTGCAGGATACATTGCATTAGAGGGAATATAATTAGAGAAAGGGAAGACAAAACGAGTGCATGCTAAAATATGCTGTTTTAATGAAGCTAAGGATTGAGAGGGAGAAGTTGTTCCAGGGTATTCAAAAACTATATAACATGCGCAGATAATTTTCCTTTGTACTAACAATCTCACCTTTTCTTTGAGCTTTAGGTCTGGTAATGGGGTAAACATTCTGGCCTCAGAACTTTTATTGATAGTTTTTATAAGGGTGCTTGTGTTAATCAGCTTTGCATTACTATAACAGAATACCAGAGACAATCAAATTAAAAGGAGGGAAAGTTTATTTTGGCTCACAGTTTGGGAGGTTTCAGTCCATGGTTGGTTGGCCCATTGCTTTTGGGCCTATGGTGAGGTGTCATAGCAGTAGTGTGTGGTGGAGGTAACTGCTCATTTCATGGCTCAAAGTACAAGAGAGGAAGAGGAAGGGGCTAGAGTCTTAATGTCCCCTTGAAGAACACACCCTCAATGATCAGAAGTCTTCTCACTAGGCCCCACTTCATAAAGGTTCCACCACGACACTTATTCAAACCATAGCAGTATCTGAGTTTGACTGGCAAATATGCCTATCATATACTCAAGTGTCATGCCTGTCAGGAATATGTCTTCCTACCCAGTTATAAAGTCAAACCCTCATCCCCCAAATCTTTTGGCCTCCACTGCAATGTCTCTAATCTGAGTTGTATTTGTCTATCTTATTCTCACCTGGCTCACAAATTCATCTCTCCTTTCTTTCTGTCTGCTTTGATTAGATTTTCCAACAGTGAAAATCTAGGTGGTCCCTTGTGTTCAAAGAGGTCTGGATAAAAAAATATATATCAATTCTGACCAGTTATTTCTGGATATATATGTATATATCCTGACCAGTTATTTTATTTCATAGGGAGCTTTTTTCCTTAGATTTTGTGAGCTTGCATGGTTTAAATCTAACTCTTTTCTTGACAAATTCTTTACCTGACTATATTCTGCACAAAATTTTTATTCTCATAGTAATGTGATCTATTTAATGTTCCTATGATTTTCTCAAAAGTTATCATGGCTCCTCAATTATAAAAGTTACTGGGTCCACATTTGTAGATTTTACCCATATGTTCAGCATGCAGATCCATGTTATATTCAACACCAATCTATGGGGATCATTCTAATTTGGGGTACAGGTGGTTACTATACCTACAGTCTGGAATTCTAGCCAGAAGTTCCCCCAAATTGTAACTTTATAACTGTAATCTATCTGGTTCAATCCCACTGGGATACTTCTATTTAAAAAAAACATGAATGAGCAAAAGCATTTGAAGATAACTTGAGTTCTCAAGTTATATTTTCAATGATTTTTCTTTCTTTCTTATTCAGTGATGTATCTTCAGCCTATAAAACAATAACTGACACATACTAAATGCATGATAAATCTTTATTAAATTAATGAATAAATGCACGGACCATATCAATTTAAAGTTCCTTGTATTCCCCCCTCCCTTTTTGCCTTCACCATTTTCACATATACAATAGCTCTTGGGATTTTTAGCCCCATAACCAAACCTCTGCTTTGCCTCCACCTCAGTCTAAAAGGTAGACAATGAAAAAGATTGACTTCACCAAATAAGAGGAAAGAAGAGAAATCCTTATTCTAAAGTAGTTATTTTGTCTATTATGTAAATGCTGACTCATAATCTCTATGAGTCTTTATAATGTAGAGACTTTCAGCTGACTAATGGTGGTTTTAAAGATCTGCTCTGCTTACCCCAGCTGATGTAAGATGACCAGTCTCTACGTAGATAGTCCTCCCAAGAAGGGGTTAGACATTTCTCTTTCTTCTATATGACATACCTGGATGCAGATGGGGTAAGAAATACTGCACCTTAGTATTTGAAATTTTACTTTGAAGAAGGAAATAGAGAAAGAAGAGAAATAAATGTATGCCTAGTATTTGGGAAGGTCTCTGAGCTTTTCCTAGTATAACCTAACTCCAAACTTTCTCTGGCATTGTTCAGATCCACCTCCTAATACACAGATGGAAATGTTCTAAGTAGGGAAGTTGTGATGAGCAACGGTCCGTGGAGGCTTGAGAGAGAAAGTATAAGAAATGAAACTAAAGTTGCATGTAAGAAAATAGTCTTGAATATGTGCAGGAACCTGCCTGGGCTGATGAAGAGTAAATGAAAGACTTCAACTAGGGAAGTATGAGGTTGGTTCTACATGTAAGTGGATTTTCTTGATGACTATGTAGAAGGTGAATTTGAGAGAGACACGATTAGAGGCAGGAAGACCAGGTGAGAGATTGTACCAGTTTTTATGAGAAATGGGATGGAGAATCAAACTAGAGCCAGGGTAAGAAAGATAAAGAGAGTGGAACAGATGTTGAGAATTTTTTTAGAAGGCACAACTGGCAGGATTTATAGTTTGATGGTGTATGGGTAGAAGGGGGTGAACTTTTAGGTTTCTGGCCTGGTCATAGCATGGGTAGAAATGCCAGCAACTGAGAATGGAACTGGTGGAAACAATCAGACCATGATTGATGAGATGATGAATTTGGTATTGGATGTTGAATGATTATCCAGGTAAAAATATCCAGACTACCATCAACTATTCAAATGTGATGCTTAAGGGAAAGTTTGGGCTGGAAATAATTATTTGAGAGTTATAAGTTTATTTGTGGGAGCTGAAACACTCAGAGAGAGAGGATAACATGAAAAAATAAGTGTCCAGGAGAAAAATCTGGAATGTATTTTATGGGCGGGTAGAAGAGGTCCCCACAAAGGAATATTAAAGGTTATAGGTCAGAGATAACAAAAAGGCCACAGAAGTACAGAATCACAGAAGCTAACCTAAAATTTTAAGTAGAATGGCATTTTCAATGTGTCATTTCAGTAAAAAGGTCCTATATAGTAAAGATTTGAATTGGCAATTAAAAATTTTCAATGACTCTGTCAAGAGAAGTTCAATACAGCAGTGAAGGCTGCAGCCAGATTAAAATTGTGAGATTGAGAGAGATTTATAGAAATGCAAGCCCCCAGTGTAGATAGGTCTTTCCAGAAGTAGATGAAAAAGGGAAGAAAGAGATCAGGTCATGGCAAAGAGGAGTGTGCATAAGACTTTTAGCTAGTTTATTTTACAGGAGAGGATAAGCTCACAGTATGCTGAAAGGAATGCTTACCCAGAGAGGAAGAAGTTGAATATGACAGAGGGGGGCAAGGTCCTAAAGATGTGGGAGTGGGTAGAGTCAAGGGCATCCTGTCTTTTTGAGGAGGGACATCTCATCTTGTGATACTAGGAGAGTGAATCTGGTTTCTTATGTAGGTGGGGATTGGAGTGGAAAGCCAAGGACTGTCATTCATGCTAGCCTCATCTTCCTTCCTTCCTTCCTTCCTTCCTTCCTTCCTTCCTTCCTTCCTTCCTTCCTTCCCTCCCTCCTTCTTTCTTTTTTTTTGTGGCACTGGGGATTAAGCCCAGAGGCATTCCTATATTTCCTGACTTTTTTATTATTTTATTTTGAAACAGAGTCTTTCTAGGTTGTTGAGTCTTCCTATATTGCTGGGGCTGACCTCAAACCTCTAATCCTCCTGTCTCAACCTCCCAAGTGTTGGGATTATAGGTGTGTGCCACCACACCTGGCTCTTTTTATTTGATGAATCAAAAAGAGATAGCCAGGAAAAAAAATCTGGCTAGAACTGAGTGCTGCCAAATGCTCAGGATTTCTCTCTCTTTCTCTACACCTTCCAGTCAAAGCCACATGAATGGCTCATTTCTGAACCCAGAGTAAAGTCCCTAGTATTGTCCCAACTGAATCCCCAGTTCCCTGAGAGTCCACAGGACAGAAGAATTGAATCCACAATAATGCTTAGTAAACCTAAGTAAGCTAGAGACCTGCCCAAGGTCACAGGGGGCATGACTCCACGTGCTGGAACTGGAAGCTGCTCTCCCCTGCCACATCCCTCAGCCAACCCCCAAGCAGGAGGGAAGGAAAGTTGTGCAAGATTCAGTGGAACCCATGCCCGCCACTGATGAATGATGGGAAATCAAAAGAGCAGGTGCACTCTGCTGCTTCCAGGTCAGGCCTCGCCTGGCAGGTGCAGCCCAGGTGCAGGTGTTTGCAGACCCAGCCAGGCCCTCATCCAGGCCTGGCCTGGGGGAGGGTGGCAGCCACTCTCCATTGTTATGCTTGGCTCTTCTTGCAGGGGGAATCTTTGCTGTCTGTTCCTGAGAGCAAGGAGCCTTTGATTCTGGAGAAGTGATGCCTTTTCAGACTTTGATCTCTCACAAATCAGGTCTTTGCACACTCTCAAGAGAGCACTTTACATTTTAAAGGCTCTGAGCTAGCTGTATCTTTTGCTCACCTGTGGAGCTGCTGTTCCCCCTACAGCTCATCCTTCCAGCAAAATGCCCCTGGGCAGCCTGCCTGGGACAGAATCTGACACAGTCACCATCCTCTGGCTCAGGGCTGAGGGGAGCATCCTCTGTTAAGGGCTGAGGAGGTCTCCCTCACCTACATATTAGCACAAAGAACTCTGCAAAGGTGCACATAGCCACATAGCCTTCAGTGTTCCTCTGTAGGATGGGCTGTGTGGATACTAGACACCTAAGACTGCAGATGGCAAACCAAAAGCCCAGTGCAAGTCACCTGAGCAATTTAGAACTGGCAGACCCAGATTCAAATACATGCCTCCAGACTCCTTACTCTGCACCTCATACACCATTCCACAGCTCTGTAGGGGCTGGAAGACTCCATACACTCTTTCCAGGACATGGCCATCCAGTGGAGGGAAGAGGTGACTCTCTTTCTTTTTTGGCACTAGGGATTGAACCCAGGGGCCTTCTACCTCCAAGCGATACCTCTAGCCCCTTCTTGTAATTTTTGAAACAGGATCTCACTAAGTTGCTGAGGCTGGCCTCAAACCTGTGATCCTCCTGACAAGTACAGGAAAATGAAGAAAAAGCAAGTCCACTCAGGAAAAGATGCATGGTAGGTACTGAGTGGGCTTGCTTTTTCTTCATTTTCCTGTACTTGTCCCAAGGATGTGAGAGGTGGGACTGAACTACCAACCCCCAACAACTGTTATGAGAATTTCATGTATCAATGTTTCCAGGCCAGTGTTCTTTGCACAAAATACAGAGTCTGGAATGGTACAGTCCTCCTCTTGCCCCTGCCCAGCACCCTCAACCCTCATGAATGGAGGGACATTTCTGCAGGTATAAGTCTAGCAATATAGCTTGGCTTGGAAGGATCCAGCCAACTGCTTGGCAAACAAAAGTGATTTTCTTTAATCAGGGCTGGCCACACATGAGAGCTCTAGCTATCTGCATTCCACCTGTTACTTTCTAATCCTCTCCATACCCCTGCCCCACCTGCCAGGGATCTTGGCCTGGCCCTCCGCTCTCCACCTGTTGCTGTGATTTCCTTGGTGGTGGGCAGGGGAAAGGGCCTCCCAGAAACCAAACATTGGCCAGAGGCAGAGCTGTCTTCCTTCCTCCTGCCTGGGAAAGCTGGCTGTATATGGGGAAGTCTTCATTAACTGCAATTACCTGCGGCACCTTTCCAGGTACCAACGTATAGCTACAACAAAGAGGCCTGTTGCCAGCACCATGCAAAGAAAGGCAGCCTTAACTTACCAAGACTGACCATGTTTCAGCCTTAATAGTGTGGGGTTGTTGTACATTTGATTTTGTATTCCTTGCCCTGAATTTTCCCTCAATACAATTCAATCTGCTTACTATTCCCTGGACACACCCCGCTTACTACTGTTTCATGTCTCTGCTGATGCTAGTCCCTCAAATACACTCTATTTACACATCTTTTCCACTTAGCATTTCAAAAGGCTTTTATGTATATGATCTTATCCAATTGGATCATATCAGGATCCTCACAGCAACCTGGGGAGCTTTTGTTATTACCATTATTTAAATAATTGCTCCCTTTACATTGGAGGAACTAACACCCAGAGAGGCTCAATGTCTTCCTCAAAGTCACATCATTAGATGCAGAAAGGACTGGAATTAGGATTCTTGACTCATGCTTCTTCGCTACCCCATACTCTGTCCTTTCATCCCTAAAATTCTGTCTAGGAATACCTGAAGGAACCTGCCCCAACTCAGCCTTGTAATTGTTTTTGCCTGCCTAGAACTTTCATCCTTATAGGGCTATGGTAATCCAATTTTCCTTTGAGAAATCCCCACCCCCTCACCTCAACTCCTGTAATTTTGACAGGACTGACCCCATACCTTGGCTTTGTGGGTGAACACATGATCAGAGATAGCCCAAAGGATCTGGGGGTTCCCTGGTCATAGTGACTGGTTCAGAGAAGAACATGCGACCAGAACCAGCTCAATGAGTTGCAGTACTAATCTTGGCTAAGTTATATGAGAACAATCTCTTCCTCTCTGCTTAGATGTATAAATCTGTAGAATGTAAGCATGGAGTGGCTGGGTCTGCCACATGGAGATGCCAACTTGAAAACAAAGCTAACAAAGATTAATTAGCAAAGCCAGGAGACAATGCAAGAGTCTGAAGACATTGCTCAGGTCATTGGATCATGCAGTGCCTAAAGCCAATTTGAGTCAGCTCTCTGATGGTGGCTTAAGCTGGGTTCTATCATCTGTCTTAAAAAACAACAGAGGTGTGACTAACTTACCCTCCCTTCGAAATTCTTTTATTACTATTATTCTTTGCTTCTACATCCCCTTGTATGGTCTGCTTACCTGTTGCCCTGGATTGAAATGCCATCAATATTACATGCTTTGATCTTTCCCTTGCTTTGTTATAGCATTTTGAAGTAGCAACTGTGCTGATTCTCTTCTCTTATTCATGCAGTGGAAAAGCACATCTTTTGGAATCAGAACACCTGGTCTCAGTTTTATGCCTCTCTGGGATGAGTGGACCTGAATGGATAACTATTTTCTTAAGATGCATTAAAAAAAAACCTACCAGATAAGACTTAGAACAAAAAAGTACCTTGTAGATTTATTATGAATATCAAATAAGGAAATGTGTATGAAAATGCCTCCGAGTCTATAAAATCTCTTATAGTGTAAGAGATTACTTAGATGAGTCAAGCATATAGGAAGCCCTTCAGTGTATTTGTTAAATTGAGAAGTAAATAAAAGTAATTGCTGAATTCATCTTTTATGTGTTGCCATCTTCTGTTTGAACTCTTTGCCTTATTAATAGGTGGGTGGCAAGTTGGGAAAAAGCATTTATATGCTTCAGTGATTATTTATTTATTTTGCAAACTTACTACTAAAATTCCTCATTAGCTGAGCATCCATCAACAGGTGAGAAAAGGTGTAGCTTTTGGGGGAGGGTCAGAACACATAGGCATCTCTTCCATCTTCCATTATCAATAAGACCACACAAAAGCCTGGCTCTCTCTCTTTGCAGGAGCTAGTGTTGGAGGGGTGTGTCTACTGTCTTCGGCCACAGCTGCCCACTCTAGCCTCCTGGTTTCAATCAACTTACCAGTCCTCTCCCACAAGAAAAAAAATGCAAACAGAGAAGTAAGATAGACTCAGGACATTGTCCTCGGGAAGGCAACCGTACAATTCTACAGCCTGTTTGCAGACCTTCTTTGGTGGATAAAACAGCTTTTGCATACACATTTGGGGAATGTGTAGTGACATTAGTTCCTTGTTGGTTCCAGCTGAGAAAGAACACCTGAGTTGGAAACTGAGGTCAGTGTAGTTCAAAAGAAAGCTCTTGGTAGCCTTGCCCTCTTCAGATTCCTGGCCACTCACCCATTCTCTGAGTGGGAATTTCACTCAGAGAATTTGAAAATACCCTGAGGAAATGGTTGTTTGTTAAATCATTTTGTTTGAAGAATCAGAAAGGAATGTCAAAACTTAGCATCTGTCACAATCTTCCCTTTCTTATTCCTTCCTTCCTTCCTTCCTTCCTTCCTTCCTTCCTTCCTTCCTTCCTTCCTTCCTTCCTTCCTTCCTTCCTTCCTTTCTTCCTTCTCTCCTTCCTTCCTTCCTTCCTTCCTTCCTTCCTTCCTTCCTTCCTTCCTTCCTTCCTTCCTTCTCTCCTTCCTTCCTTCCTCCCTCCCTCTGTCTGTCCCTTCTTCCCTCTTTGTTTCTTCCTCACCTTCTTTCTTTCTTGCTAGCTTGCTTTCTTCTACAAATATTTAGGCACTTATATGTGCAAGATCCCAGAATGGACATGTAAATGTGTTTTATCATCTAATTTTCTCCCTACCTCTCTGAGGAAGGTCCTATTAATTTCTGTTATAAAGAAGGTCTTATTCCTAGTAAATGGCAAAGATGGGGTTAAGCTCCATTTTTTTTTTCCAGTCAGGTGTCTAAGCTCTTCACAGCTGCCATCTTTGCATTTTCTGAGATTCTATGATGTCTGTGTCCCTTTTTAGACAACTGGCAGTTGGTTAAATTGTTTCTAATATCACACATATATTATATAATACCACAAATTCATCAGGGTTAAAGATTGAATACTATTTCTTCTGCATTTCTAGTAGGGAAAACTATAGGGGGAAATGCCACACAATGGTAAGTGGGTAGATGGATGGAAGGATAAAAAGATGAAAGAAATATGCTAGAAGGTATCTGGCCTCAAGGATTTTACAACCTAGCAGAAAAAAACAAAGCATAAATATATGCAAAACTAAAAATTATAATGAGAAAGTCCCTAGTACAATTAAAATTACAATGGGAAAATCTTATAATTATTGACAAATGCATGACAAACTTGTTATGTTTTCAGGATAGAATGATAGATATATTTGGGCTAGTTCATGCTAGTATATATGTCTGGTGGTCATGGTCTGAGCTTTCAGGTCTGACACCCTATTTCACTCCCGTGTGATAAAGAACACAGTGGCCTCAGTCTCATCCAGAGTCCATCCACATGTCCTTGGAGTGTGTGTGTGTGGGGGGGGGGCAGAGATGCCGAGTAAGCACTGGTTTATGATGACAAATGACCACTCCCAATTACTCCCCTGGTGTGTGGCCCTTATCTTCCTCAATTTGCATTTAATTAGCTTCCCCATTTCTTCAACTTCTCTTAGAGAAAGCAAGCTCTTGCTGCTTCTAAGAAATGTTTTATGAGGTCCCACCCTTTTGGAACCTGCCCCATGCAATGGAGAGGCGGTGATGGGAAAGATAGTAGTTCATCTCAGTCTGACTTCCTGTTCCCTCCCACTTCCTCCTCACCGAGATCAAGGTCATCTACACCTATCTTGGTTTTATCCTACCTGGGACAGTCCTCAGACTCCCAGATGTCATAAATAATACCCATATCACCTCTTTCATTTTATAAGCCCAATTGAACTTCTTCCTCACTCCCTGTGTGGGAACAGCCAGGAAGGTGCTTCTAACATGCCTGGAGATAAATCAATTTGCTTTTACATGCCACATTTAAGAAGCAGGTGAGAAGGAATCATTTAGGTACCTCTGTCTCCAAAATTTTCTGGAAAATGGGCCAGTTGCCCAATAGATAAAGACAGTCTTACTGTGATATTATCCTTTTCCTAAGACAATCATCCCTACGGCTCCTTTGATTAACCCAAATTTTTGATCCCTCTCTCTTGTTGAAGAGATGGATGAATTAGATGGATTCTGTAGATTCAGGATTGAGCACCTGGCTAACTGTGAAGCAAGGAGAGTTTCTATGGCAGTCTCTGCCTCCTCTCCCGAATCCCCCCATTCACACACTCAGTGGTCCAGGCATACAACCACAGTTACCAATTGTTTTGTTGGGAGCCTCCCCAGACTCTTCACAGGAAAACAGATTTCCAGTAAGCTGAGGATTTCCCCAATATGGTCTACTTTCACTCTTACAAATGTTACTTTTTTATTTTGAGGGAGGAGAAAGAGAAAAAAGGAAGAAGAGAATAAGAGTATGCTGTGTACTATAGATTAATTCATTTTGAATGTAGATCTTCTCCTGGGCTCCTGAAAACAGTAAGAGGAAGACTTCTTCACTAACATGAAGTTTCTCTCCTCTGTTTCTGGACTTTAGAGGTATACCTGGGTCCACCTCCTGCACAAGGAGGTTTGGCACTTGGCCAGTACAGAGGAAATGGATCTCTGCATGTCCTCTTTTGCACTTCTTCACTCCCACTCCCCACCGCACCTCCTTCCTTAGTCCTAGGGCTAACTCTGGGGGTGCTTTCAAGGTCCCACTAGCTGACTAAAAGGGAAAGCTCTAAAGATACATCTGTACTACTATGGAGCCATTTTCTGCTTCTCAGATCTCTTCTTTATAGAGTATTATAAGGTTTGGGTTCTCACATTGAGCTATCATGTGAAATTTAATTCAACTTCATTCTACTAATCTCAGAAAACCATTTATTGGGCATGGCTAATGATGGGTGGTATACGGCCAGACCCTAACTTCTCAGAGCTTTGTTTTACTTATGTGCAAGCTGGGGACAAGAGTAGTAATTCTCAATTTCTGTGTGTGGGAATTGCTTGGGGTTGTTAAGAAGCAGATTTTGGCCCTGGTCCCAAGGGTTCTATTTTCAGCTCTGCTTTTGGGCATAGGAATCTGTATTGTGAAGAATCTTGTTAATCTTCTGGAGAACACCTCTTGAAGGATGCTAGGATTGAGTCCCCACAGAGGGAATGAGCCTGACAGTCCTACAGGAAAAGGAGATGAGCTTTTCACTATAGGAAAAGGAGATAGGCTTTACATTTAGATGTTTTTCTTGAAAGGGGAGAGTCAACATTGAAGAACTTTTTGCATAGTCAGAGGAGAAAACTACTGGCAGGAGTGAATTCCTGCATGCCCACAAGAAGCACCCACCTGCATTTTGTTGGTGGTGGTGATGGTGGTGTTGTGGATTAAACTTGGGACCTCCCATATGCTAGGCAGGTGCTCTACCACTGAGCTACATTACCATTCCCCCTCCCCTATACTTTTTTGGATTAATCCTCTTGAGTTTTGAAGATTTCAAGAATCCTCATATTAATATATAAATTCCTCTGGGCTCTGCCGCTGACGGTGATTGAACAGTTCTTAAAAAGTCAGAGGACAGGATTCTCAAAGATGGGGTTCTCAGGAAGAACATTAACAATGCTTTGTGCGATGTGCAAGATCGTGGGGAAATGAGGAGAGACACCTAAGTAGCCTACTAAACCAAGGGGATGAGAGATGTGTAGAACCAAGGGGTCAGGCCAGCCCAGGACTGAGTGGGTACAGGGTCAGAGGGAGGCAGCATCAGGTTTTCAAACAGGTGCCTTTTAAGCTCGGCCTGGCCCCTCCCACCTCCAACGATATGGCCCAGGGGCAGGAGAGCCATCACCTGGAACCTGGTTAGAGATTGACTTTCCCAAACAGCCCTCCCTTCTCTGCTCCAGCTCCGCATTTCCTAGCACCCATCCTGAAAGACATCTTCTCTCTCCTGTTCTTCCACCCCACATCTCACTCCCTCCTGCCCCCACCACACACAGACAGCTCTTGTGCTCTGCCCTTTCTTTCCTTTGCATTGCTTTGAATGGCTCAGGTTCAATGCTTTGAAAAGCCCTTGGATGGTTCACCCTGTACGTTTATCTTGTCTTTCTAGCCAGGTAGGAAAGTCCTGGAGGGCATCTATTTCTTCTCTTTTGTTTCTTCCATAGTGTTCAGTACAATGAGCAGGAAAGATATTTTCTATGTATCCGTTTGTCTGCTGAGAAACCGACACACTCTCCTTCTATCTAGCAGGCCATTTTCCTGATGGCAGGTAAATCATCAGATTTTCAGAGAGGGAGGGAGACCTAGAGGGAGCAGAGAACCAAGTGTTGCCTGTCCTTACAATTCCTTCCAAAATGCACTATCTTATCAGACACTAGGCACATGGCTGCTTCTCTAGGGGACTCTCCCAGTAAATATGGCTCCAAGTTCACCGACTAGCTAATCAAAGGGAATTTCTGCCTTGCTTTCTTAGAGTGGGAATAGGGTGGGCTGATTCTCCTTTGAAGAGGATACTGTCTGCCCTTGTGGGTTAGAGCCTGGGCTTTGGAGGCAGGTGGGAATCCCAGTCTTGACTCCTCTTGACAACTACTTTACTTTTCATGAATTTCTTGATCTCCATGCTGGAAAATGGAGATAAAAATAGAGGATCATCTAGTTATGTTGGGGGGGGGAGTATTAACACTTGAAATACTTTACACAAGGTCTAGCACAGAGTGGACACTCAAAAAACATCATTCACCAAAGGGATAGGAAAAGCGCTTCCTGCTTTTGTGAATGTCCAAGACAATTCTAGTTGCTGGCTTCTTTATTATTATCCTGCAACCCCCCCTCCCCCAATTGTCTTATCTTTCCCTGCATCTGTTGAAGGACATAATCAGAAGAGAAAGAGAGAGTGAGATGCCCTCCTACTCTTTCTCTGAAAGGGCGCCTATTCCAAAAGCTTCCCATCCCCTTTTCTTATAGACCAAGACTGCAAATTCCAGGAAATAGGCAATATCCCCTTTCTAATCCTATGGTCAGCTCGTCCAATGGAAGTCTCCTAGGTTCAGGGTTACCCCTGAGGCACCCCATCCTCTGCTCTGCATGTCAATTTGAAACTGGTGGACTCAGCTTTAATGGAAAATTCCCAATCAGGCAGTACAAAGAGATTCTCTTTTTAATGCAAACCTCCAAATGCAAATACTTGAGCGGACGTGCTGTCCTCTTATCTTCATGCTTTTCTTTCCGGTCTGAATCAAACTCCTCTTGTGAGACCTTGGGGTCCCAGTAAAGAGGCCTCTTTGCAAGCCTACATTACACATTTGTGCAAAGGGACTCCTTAGTGAGTTGGTAAGTACCCTTAAAGCAGATTTTATAAATATTTCAGGCAGGATTTTCTATTAGATTCCATCTTTTAGAAACTTCTGCTGCTATCTGGGAAGTCAGTTTTTCAAGGATATACTTCCTTTTAGTTAAAATCACAGTCTCAAAGAAGTACCTCTGCCTTCGAAGTGCCTTCTAAAAAGTATGGCTGACCCAGGAGCCCACATTAAACTATTCTATGCTCTAATGATGGTAAAGATCCAGGGAAAGAAATGGCCCTAGGGAAATTGTGTTTTCTTCTAGTTGTTGGCAAGGGGTGTTGGTAATCTGGGAGATAGCTGGGCATTAAAAGCATACATGGGAAGAAATGTTTCATGGCTATTTCATCAGAAGGGAGGAAGTAAGCTTATCAGGACTCCAGTCTTTATCGGAATGAATCTTCGCAAGCAAGAGGCACTGACCTTCTGGCTGGGAGAGCTTTCCTGAAGAGGCAGGAAGGCTCAAGGGCAAGCGATACAGAGAAGGAGCAGGCAACTGCAGACCTGTTTTCACTTTCCCAAGGCTTAGTTCCTGGGCAGTCCTGGTACAGGCCAAAGCCCCTCCCCTAAGGGGCTTAGCAAGGACAGGAGGATATGGCAACAAAAGCAAATAACATCTGAAGTCTGAAATTCAAGGCTAGGTCATGTCAGATGTCTCTTGACTAGTCTAGATGTCTCTTAGCCTCTCTTTTCTCCTGCTCTCTACTATAGTTTGGACTTATAATCCCCAAAGGCCCAAGTGTTGAAGACCATGGGGTCTTCAGTCTGACATTACTGGAAGGTGGTAGAAACCTTTCAGAGATGGGGCCTGGTGGGAGGTTTTAGGTCTCTATTATCCCACAATGCCCTCCAAGGGGATTGTAGGATAATGATCTCTTCCTTTATTTTTTGGCTTCCTGGCTATCAGGAGGTGAGCATTTTGTTCCACCATGTGCTCCCCACCATAATGTACTGCCTTACCACAGGCCCTGAGGCAATGAGGTCAACTGACCATTGATTGAAACATCCAAAACCGTGAGCCCAAAGAGACCTTTTGTCTCATTAGGTTTATTTATCTCAGACATTTGTTACAGTAACAGAAAGCTAACTGACACACCTCTGACCTAGTCTATTAGCCAGAGAAGGATTTCTAAGAGTGCTGCCTGGTGTACCTTCTGCACCCTCATCTGTTCTTGACCTCCACCCCAGCCTCCTTTCTGACTAATGCATATTCATCCTTTGCAGCTCAGCCTGAAGTTATGCTCGTGGAAAGCCTGATTTACAACCCCTTTCATCCTCCTCCTATGCTGAGCTTTTGGCTCATCTTGTACACCTAATATTCCAGTGGCCCATTATTTGTCTGCCTTCCTATAAGCACTATAAGCTCCTTGTAGGTGGGAACTTGTTTCCTTAAGGATGTATTCTTTTCACAAAGGACTCAACATTCAGTGGTTAATAAGGAACAGAACAATCACAATCAAATCTCTCATACAGAAAAAGGAAATATGGAAAGCAACACTGAGTGGTCATTGGGCCACAGAGCAGGAATCATGACAATCCTATCCTGGCTGTAGAAGGGACCTTGTATCCTGCTCTTTGGAGAATCACTGTTGCCCCTTGCTTTCAAAGCCAAATCAGAGAAGGGCATTGAGAAGAATATCCCTTGGAGGATCTACAGAAGCTTAGCACACTTTCTGTTGGGATGTGTTTGGGGCTGGGTATTACCCTATGTGTTAAACAGTCAATAATAGATTTGTTTTAAAAGAAAGGTTTGCTTCTAATCTACTTGTGTCCAGTCAATTCCATGGGGCAAAGATCTTGTCCAGATAAAGTGCTGGAGTCTGAGAATTCCTCCATCTGGCCTCTGGGCTGTCTCGAGCTCTGGCCCTCCATTCAATGGCCTCTGCCTTGAGGCACCTGGAAACAATAGCTTAGGCGGTGATACCACCCCTAATCTGATTTTTCCCAGCCAGCATCTTCACAATAAGCATGAGTGTCTCTTTGTCCAGGGGAGAGTGCTTCACAGGAGGTACTGGGGAGGTGAGGGACCAGGATTATAGTTTGCCTCAATCTTATCTGCTACGCGATCTCCTGCCTCAGCCTCTGCTCCCTCTGACTGTATCTAAGAGCAGGGAATTCTTTTTTCAACCCTGAAAGGCTTCAAGTTATTGGACTCTTAGTCAATCATTTCAGATCTCAGAGCAAGACAGACAAACAGAAAGCACCTCTCTTACCAAGCTGCCCTTTCTTTCCCTTCTCTGTTTTCAGAGAGGCCACCTTTAGTCTGAGCTTATCTCATTTCTGTATAACCTGCCCGAAGGCTGTAAGAAATAAAAGAGATGCCAATTTTCTGAGTTTTGCCTGGTACTTCTCATCCTGCAGTCTCTGAAAGCACATGGCTGATCTCCTGGGGCTCATCCTGTGACAATTTTACTACATTTCTCTTTTCTTTTGTTTTTCTTTTTCATTCTGGAGATTAAACCCAGGGGCATTATACCTCCATACTATATCCCTAGCCATTTTTATTTTTTATTTTGAAACAGGGTCATGTGAAATTGCTGAGGGTCTTGCAAAGCTTGTGAGGTTGGTCTATCTCAACCAACTTCCCAAGTACTGGGATTACAGGCATGTGCCACCAGGTCTCCCTTGACTGTAGATTTTACCACCACACAACAAGAGTCACCAACTTTGCCATTTAGCATGTTGGGATCTTCCCTGCCCTCTACCTTAACCTCTTCCCCTCAGCCTAATTGGAGGGTATCTTTCTTGCAACAGGTATGTAAATTTTCTATCATTTGAATGATTTTGTATTAGGACAACACATGGCCATGTACAGAAAGATAGATTCCCTAAACAATACTAATATTGTTTTGTTCAGTTAAGAAGGATGCAATGCCATATGTCTATAATTCCAATACTTGGGAGACCAAGACAGGAGGATCATAGGTTCGAGGACAGCCTCAGCAGCTTAGTGAGACCCTGTTTCAAAATAAAAGAAAGAAGAGCTGGGAGAATATATCTCAGAGGTAAAATGCCCCTGGGTTCAATGCACAGCAAAAAGAAAAGAAAAGAGAAGGGAAGGGAAAGGAAGGAAAGGGAAGGGAAGGGAATAAGGAAGGAAGGAAGGAAGGTGCACAAGAAGAGGAGGATGAGGAGAAGAAGAAAGAAAGAGGAGGAGGAGGAGGAATCAGGAAGAGCATGATTGCTGAGTAGGAAACCATTAGTATCCTGCACCATTTTATTAATATTGATGTGTTCAACAAGCATTTATTGAGTATCTATGATATTCTAGATACTAGGGAGGTAGGAAAAGGGCGGTTCACCCTTTTGAGATCCCAAAAAACTGAAGGGATACAAGCATTGTGCCCAGTGCAATTGTGACTTAACAGAGGCACAAAGAGTATTGGAGAAGCCCAAGGTCAGGGCAGCTCAGACACACTGGGAGGCCCCAGAAAAGGTGAATCCAACCCCTTGGAAGGTGCACTCCAGGAGGCTGAGGTTCTGCCTGATTTGTTCACTGCTGTATTCCTAATGTTTGGGGGAGCACCTGTGCATAGTACACACTCAATAAATATTTGTTGAATAAATGATAGCGATACCTAAGACAAACCTCAAAAGGCAAGGACCATCATGGTGATGAAGTCAGCAATGTAGGAACATGTCCTACCATAGCCATTGAGCACAGTGATGTCTTGGGAATGGAAGAGAACAGCTGTTAGGCCCTCAAGGTGCCAGCCTTTAACTAGGAACTTGAAAATGCAGGTGAGCAGGTGCAATTCCCACAGAGGAGTCACTGAGAGAGTGTGGAAGGCCACCCAACTGAGGACAGAAGACTGAGCCAGACACTGGGGATGCTAACAAGTGCTGGCTCAATTCTAACAGCACTGAAAGGGTTTAAGAAGTGGAAGCTAGCTGGGCGTGGTGGCGCACGCTTGTAATCCCAGCATTTGGGAGACTGAGACCAGAGGATCCAGGTTCACGGCCAG